>JAZHYW010049079.1:0-96623 GCA_037355805.1 Ixodes ricinus | reverse complement strand
GAAAACGATCTATGCCGATTGGTGCAGGCCTTTGTCATCAGTAGAATGACCTACGCCCTCCCCTATCTACAATTATACAACGCCGAGAAACTCAAAATCGAAGGACTCATCAGGCAGGCCTACAAGGCAGCCCTAGGTCTACCCATCAATACCTCCACCGACAAGCTACTGCAGCTCGGCCTACATAACACGCTAGACGAGCTGACTGAGGGCCATCGGAGAATGCAAGAGCTCAGGCTCGCTCGCACCAATGCGGGTAGAGCGGTCCTGAGAAGACTGGGAGTAAACGCGGCACCACTCAACGCGGGCACCCGCAAAATCCCGTCCAACGTCAGAAAGACAATCACGGTAAAACCATTACCGAAAAACATGCACCCCGTCCACCACGAAGGCAGACGAAGGGCCCGGGCGCAAGCCCTAGCCAAGAAATTCGAAGGCCGAACGGACGTCGTCTACGTGGACGCGGCCGCTTACCCAACCCCCAAAAAGGCGTACGCGATCGCCGCGGTGACCGAGGAGGGCCAACTCGTAGCAAACGCGACTGTACCTACAAACTCTTCCGAAATAGCCGAAGAAGCGGCAATCGCCTTGGCGCTAACAAACCCGCAAGCGAGGGTGATTGTCAGTGATTCAAAAGCGGCCATTGGCAATTTCACCAAGGGCCGCATATCTCCCATCTCCTTCGGAATTCTCAAGAATTACCCAAAAGACAGGCAAGACGTGGAATTGGTCTGGGTGCCGGCTCACTCGTCAAACCCGGGGAACGAGGCTGCCCACGATAAAGCTCGAGGGTCTATCGGCCGAGCTGTGGATGATAACTCGGACGTCGGATTGACAGGAGACGGCCTTAACACCTACCACGAGATCACTCAACACTACAGGCTCGAAAGGCTAACTTTCCCACCTGCGCATAAGAACTTAACCAAAGAACAGGAGCTACTATGGAGACAACTCCAAACTAAAACTCTCCCTAACCCCGCGGTCTTAAGCCACGCGTACCCAGATAGATTTAAACCCGAGTGCAGCAAATGCGGTGGCAAAGCTACCGTAGACCACATCTTCTGGGACTGTCCGGCAGATCCCCCACCATTATCGCTCCAGAGGCTCGCGCACCCGGGCCCGTGGGATAACTTGCTGCTCAGCTCCGACCTGGAAACCCAAGTCCAGGCCGTGACTAGAGCCCAAGAGGTCGCCGCCAGTCTCCATTGACGGCCACCTAGCAAGATCAGCATACCCACCTGTAACTCTAGCCAACAATAAAGGTTTTCCAATCCAATCCCACCTGGCTGCCGCCATGTTGTATAATTTCGACCACTAGACACTGACCGTACCAAATCCTGGAGCTTTTTACGCAAAACTGAGCCGAAATTTCCATTGCGATCGCTGTCAAAAAAAAACAAAAAAAAACATGAACTATTTTTCAATAACGTTGGCCCCAGAGATCAGTATCTAGCTCCGATAAAAACCCAAAATGTAGCACCGCGGCTGACGGCATCTAGCGGAGCCATTGCGAAGCTGCCTGAGTTTTTGTGGGAAGAGCACATTTTAAACTTAAAACAAACGAAACATAACTTATCTCGACGAGTACTGTTATTAAAGGTCAATATGCACTTATCTGTGCGCGATGCTTGGTTAAAATCTAGACGTAAAACTATAAGGTCACATGTCAAGTGGTCAAACGTGTGAAACACGACGGCGGGGGGGGGGGGGGGGGGCACTTTCAGCTGCCAGTTTATCGCTCTAGGCCCCTCTACCTCGTTGGACAGCACCAATGTTTTCAAAGGGACACTGGGCGGCCAAGAGCTGCGCCTCCCGGCGGCGCTTCATGCGATAGCAAGACGTTTTTCGAATGCGTTGCAAGTTTTAGTTATGTATTTCACGTTTTTCATGTTATACGATATTGCTGGAACCAATTGCTCTAAGTCGTCAAATATTTAAACCACCTTAGGAGACAAAGCATACGCATAGTGAGCTCCCGCCTAGCCCAACCAGGCAAAAACGCCGAAACTCGACGGGAGCATGCACTATTAAACGTACATTGGAGTCCACTCGCTCCAGCGTTGTGCAGGTTGTGATGACGTTGTCCAAGCCGCCGGGAACTCGAGATAGGTGGCGCTGCGGGGTATCACTAGCAATGATGTGCACAAAAACTACAGGCCTATACTCTATTTCACCTGGTGTACCGCAGGAAAAGCTATAAGCGCGAGCTCCTTGCTCAAGGGCACATCTCGGCGGCACAAGCTCTCGTGCATTAAGGGCAGCTGCCAACGCTATGAGCTCGCGCTTCCAGCCTTCGCTGCGGTACAACATAAAGGTGAAACGGAGTATAGCTACTCTACCGCACACATCACTACTGGAGTTCCGATATATAGTATTTTGACATTTCGGCAGCTCCACCGATTATCTCTTTTTTGCGGCGATAGCACGAGCTTAATATCTTTTGTTAAATATTGCCACGAATTTCAGTTAAAAAAATAAATAAATGAGGAAACAAATTACTATGATTCATGCGCTAAGCCAGTGGTTCTCAACCATCGATGTTTCGCGGACCCCTTTTGGATCGGCGGAGATGATGGAGGACCCCTTTCGTGGTGAGAAGAGGGAAAATGTATAAGTTAGACATAATTATGACATAATAAATATATTTAACTAAGGGATAGTGTGAAGTAGACTTCTCTCATTAACATACACACGAGAAAACTACCCGAAAATGGAAAAATTCCTTCTTAATCTGAAAAAATACAACTTTTATTGCCGGGCTTGACTGATGAGGCAGGGCTTCGCGGACCCCTAAAATGCCTTCGCGGACCCCTAAGGGTCCGCGAGACCCGCCAACGAGAACCACTGCGCTAAGCAATGCGCAAAGTTGCAAGCCTAGTTTCAGTGGAATATACCATTTTCAAAAGTCCATCGAGCAACATTGACGGTCGCCATTTTTCGGACACGAAGCACGTGATTGGATCCGAGTTCTCGCCGAACGCTGACGCAGCGCTCGTGTCCAATAATTCATGCTCAGAGCACGTGATCAAGCAATGGCGGACAGGCGATAGCGCGGACTTTTCAAAGCGGTCTATTCCCTAAGTGAATTTCCGGGCGATCCACAAGCCAACGTTGCCACAAGCGCTCTATGCTCGCGCCTGCGGTGCTGTAGATGCGAGCGCGCGCTTTCATGCGCGAGATAAAAAAGCATCCGAAGAAAAAGCTCGAAACCGACCAAGGGAATTTCTCGGCAATTTCCAGAGTGCTACAAACCCTACCCTACTGCCACGAGCACGTGGTTTGGTCGAGTTTCGTTTGCGTGCATTGCCCCAGGTAGCACTGAAAGCGCTGTGAAATCTACGTTAGCCTTCGCAACGTAGCAATACAATGGACGCCGAGTATGGTGATAATTTCTAGTTGTTGGGTACTTAGCAACTTTTTTTCTATACGCGTGCACATCTTTATGTGGTACGCAGTGAAAGGTACTGGGAACGCGGGCGTTAACGCCCACCAAAGCTGCGCACGCGCACACTCTCACCGAAAATGCCACAGAAAGTTGTCCACGGCCTACAGGCGAGTCTGTGTTTCACAGCGTCGGCTGCACTGGCCTTGTATTGGACGAGTGTCGTGTGTTGCCGAAAACTAAAGGAGCATGCGTGCGTTTATCGCAGGTGACTTTGGCGTCGGAAGAGGGCGAAGTACAGCAGTGCAGAGCCGTATATGTAGGGAGTTTGGCCATTCGCTGGGAGGTATTGGAGACAAATGAGGAGGCGCCATTGGCCGAAAGCGGGCTGGGCGTGTTCCAGGGTGTCTTCACAAATTCGAATGTGGCCAACCAGAAGCCGGAAAGAATACCCTGGCGGTGGTCGCGAGAAACAAACCTGAGTAAGTGCGTCGGAGTAACTCTGGGTGACTGAAAATGGGGTGCACGTGATGTTTTGATCACTGTCCTGCAAAATAGTGGAAGAAGCGGACGTGCGCTCCAAGCATCAAGTTTATACGACCACGTGGGAGTCCCACGTGGAGTGGTGGGAGTAACGTCGATCCCGTTTGAAAAATGGGCGGTTGCTGCGCGCTGGGGTGTACAAACCACAGCTCCAAGGGAAATCGGGTCTTTAAACTCCCGAAATCGCCGAGGAGAAGGAAGCTGTGGCTGGACCGAATCAAACCCGGCGTGAGGCGGAATCCCCTGGACTTTACTTACCTTTGCGAGGTAAGGCTTTTGCAGTGCCTCTGTAGCGTCCTTGCGCGCTTCCGCTGCACTGCAGAAAGACGACTGATCACTAGGTGCTCGCGATCTGACGGAGGTTTATTGCAGATTAGGCGTCCTTCAGAATATCTTCAGGTGGTCAAAATTAACCTCCAGTTTTGTTTTTCGATGGTGCGTGCCAGATGTCCTTCGTTGGTTATGACGTCTCTAATCTGACTTAAATGGTCATTACTTTGTTGACTGGGGTATACGGTGCCGACTATTCGAGTAAAAAATAGTGTTGCTAAAGTGTTCTAATTTGTATAAATGTAACTATAGAATCATCGAAACGTATTCCCAAAGCCCAGAGCTACATTCCTCTCGTATGCTTGAGCCGTTGCATTCTTATTGCTGATGTTGCTAAAAAAAAAAAAAAGACGAGATGTAATGATGGCTGGACGAAGCTGGAAAGCACAGCTGTTCCCACCATTTTCTATCAACCGAAAGGCCAAGTAAGTACGACGCGAAGAAAAAAAACTAACCCAGCTGTTATGGCTTGGTGATATATATATATATATATATATATATATATATATATATATATATATATATATATATATATATATATATATATATATATATATATGGATGTGCGGTGATGCGTCCTGGAAATTTCATGAACGCTGTGCGATATACTGACCTGCACCATCTGCACAATCAAAAGCGAAATCACGAAGATGTCTAGAAGTTCTGGAAACGTCATACGTTGCAACACCATACCTGAAAAATATTGTCATTATCCTTACTATAAACATAGTGTTTACGCATGTTAAAAAAAACGTTATTGATATCCGCATCTCCAGCCTGAGGGCCACCATGCATATTTATTGCTGAGTGTGGTGCAATTGCGCAAGAGTGCATGAGACATCATCAGTCAGTGTTCCAGCATGATGCAGCACCGACCATCATCTGGTGAACTTGGCTGATCCACCCCTGCTCCCTAGTGCAATGTAAGTGAAAAACCCTAAGTTCCAGGCAAGAGGCACATATATGATTCTTACTTGTGCTGCTGCATCCATCTACAACTATCAGCTTCGGCTAACTGGATATGTGCTACGCCTCTTCGAGGCTACACTGAGAGACTGAGAATGACTTTTGCCTTCAGCCAGTGGAGCCTACATTGTAAGCATATTCGAGCTCCCTCCGTAGCTCAGGGTTAACGTTACCGACCCTGATACTGCATGCAGCCGGCGGTTTGCAGCAGTACCCTGCCAGCGCCCCTGACCAGCACAGGGCCTCTGCCCGTTCGGTACGCGTCACAGTTCTTGCGCAGCTTGGTGTAAACTCTGGCACTAACCAGTTTTCAAACCTTGTCCGCAGGAACCTGCCGCCAGAGGCCGCGTGACTCTGGTGCACGCTATCGAACAGCCCGTGCCCTCAACTAGTGGAACCTTCTTCGTAAGCATCTTCGAGCTCCCTCCGTAGCTCAGGGTTAACGTTACCGACCCTGATACTGCAGGCAGCCGGCAGTTTGCAGCAGTACCCTGCCAGCGCCCCTGATCAGCACAGGGCCTCTGCCCGTTCGGTACGCGTCACAGTCTTTGCGCAGCTTGGTGTGAACTCTGGCACTAACCAGTTTTTAAACCTTGTCCACAGGAACCTGCTGCCGGAGGCCTGTGTGACCCTCAGGCCAGTTTTTTCATCGACACTTCAGTCTGGCCTGACAGACGATGTGTTTGAGCAGATTACCCAAACCATCAGGCGCCTTGAAAATGAAAATTGTCGCTTAGCGAGGCAGGCTGCCATCCAAAAGACTAAGGAAGCGACATTCCATGCGCATCTTCAAAAACTGTTTTCTGCAGATCAATTGTCTGCTTTGTCAAGGAGTAGCAACAAGGAGTCGAAGTGGTCCAATGCAACGGTTAAGTCGTCATTGTAGATGCGGTTTGCTTGTGGCAGCACCGGCTATGACCTGCTACTGAACAAGGGGTTTCCGTTGCCATCGGCCAGAACGCTGAGGCGGAGACTCGAGGATAAGCTTGCTGTCGGGCTACTTGGTTTCTTCAAAGCCCCATGTCGTCAGTTAGTGAAATTGGTATTCTTGCTAGAAAATCAAATAGTACTCTTGTGTAGAAGGTATTTCACTAAAATGCTGTTCCAGTTTTTTTTTCTTTCTTGGTTATATTGAGATTTAAGTTCTGTTCAAATCATAAAGGTAGTCTGTTTCAATTTTAAAATAGCTAAGAACACAGTCGGACATCCAGGATTGATTGTGGTTTCCTCTTTGCTGTGTCAGAAGTAGTTTTCTCTATTATTATCTCTTCAAATCAGAGTGGTCATTTATTTCCATGTCAACATGTTGCGTGTGTGAGCTGCTGCATATAAAAGTTAAAATATAGTTCACAAGCTTAAATTGTTAAATGTTTACCTTGGGTTTACAAAATATATTCATACCTTTGGATCTTGGGAAATCCTGCCAACCTTGGTAATAAAATGAATGCAGAAGATTACAAAGAAAAACATGGGGATTTCGGCAGGTCACTTCACCGAACAGTGCTGATAGTTGGACGAGTTGGTGCTGAATTTGAGAACAGCACAATGGTGTCCAGGTCTTCTCCTTTTGTCCTTGTCTTTGGCCGCTACCATATGTATTAACATTTCACATATTGTGATTTGTGAACAGTATCCTGCTGTGCACGGCAAAAGTATATTAGCTACAGTACTTTCTTTCAGCTTAAGTCCAGATGCAGCTGACGCTACGAGCTAATGGGATCAATAAAGCAGTGTTAGAAATGCAGGTCACTGGGCCTTGTCTCTTTGTGCTTGTTTCAGCGATAATAGAGCACAATCAGAGACATGACAAACACCATGATGGTGCCCTTCTTGACTCTGTCTGATTGTTCCTATCAGCTAGTAGCATCAGCTGCGTCTGAGCTTAAGCTGAAATGAAGTATTGCGGTGAAATTACCAGACTCAAGTTGGAAAAAATAATGATTTCCTTGCTGTAAAACTAGGAAATTTGTTTACTGATGATTAATTAGACCTTTTGGTGAATAATTTTTGTTATCAGAGTAGCATTTTCTTGAAACAGGTTTACTTTGGCTTAAGTTAAATGCTGAAAAATGGCTAATAAAAATACACTTTTAACGAATTTATTTTTATTTAAAAATCCTCAGACGTTCCTGTCTTCTTTTCATGTTTTTTAATGCAATATAATCTTTTTGGAGTAGAATGTCTAAGAATGTTCTTTGCCAGAAACTAGACACTCAATACACCACAGGCGAAATGGAATAGACAAATTTTAAATAGATAACAACTTGGTCTCGTAATGTATGACAATGCAAAAATGTTCAAGCCTTAACAGTTTAAATAAACCAAAAGGTAGAAGGCTTGAGCTATCTAGTCATTTTGGTGAGAAACTACTGAGTAAGGAGTTGAGGTAAACATTTTGACTTTGCTTGTAGTCGGGTTTGTCAAATTAAATGCCTCGGTGGCCCAGTGCAGACAGCTTTGTTGAGCTTGTTAATATGTACCATTCACCAACCCATATTTGTGAAGTAAATTATAGTATCACGCCAGATGAGGCTGATTTTCGTGGGTTGTTTGAAATATGTATCATCTGCCCTGCCCATGAATGTTCTGAAAAAAGTGTAAGTGTTCTGAATTTGATAACGGAAGGCAATTAAAAAATATATCTTTCCTTCTACTGGTTTTTGTCGCTTACAGTCGACTCCCATTAATTAAAACTCCAGGAAGCCACAAACTTGAGTTTGAATTATCCGAATTTCATCTAAATATGATATAAGGCAAAGTTGCGTCTTGCTATAGGAATAACTCAGAAACCAAGCAGATTGTTTATACTTTCCTCTACACAGGCCTATTTATAGCAGGCACACACATAAAACATTGGTGAAGTTCGAAGCGAATAGTGGTTTTGGCCGAATATTTTCTAATCGAATATCGAATAGTTTTTCCAAGCCTTTTACTACTGTTTACCGATGCCTAAACGGAAATTCAGCTGATCTCGTTATAGTTGTTCCAAACCTCCCACTTGTCCACTTTTAGGGAGAGTTAGTATAGTATAACTATACCTATGAACCGTGGCCTCAGAAAGTCCAATGCCTATAGGTACATTGGGGTGGCATATAAATGACAGATTTGACATAAAATGAAACCTAAAGAGATGTCCGGTTATCCTAAGGGGGGGAATTTATAAATCTGCTTGCTATATGCAAGCGTTCGTTCTTTAATCTCGAATTTAACCCTCTTAGGAAACTAAAAAAACAAGTATGAAGAATGAAAGCAGATTGTCAGGACAGTTCTGCTTGCATAATCGCAGTGGGTTAGTCCCATCGGATGCGGTTTTCACCAAGCACCCGCGTACTGCAGAAAAGCAATGACTGCGAGCTTCGCGGGTATTGCTTTTGCACGGTACACAGGTGGTCGGTGAAAACCGCATTCGACGGGGCTAACCCGCCGCGATAAACAAATATATAGTATAAATTAAGGGGGGACACTACCCAAGAGGGTTGACTTTCGAACCTTGGGCTGAATTTGAATAAAATTTACAGTCTATACTGGCAGTTGTATGCAAGAATGCAGTGCAAAGTTTCATCTGTGTACATGAACTGTAAAATAAATTATAGTAATTTTTACCAGGAACACACTTAGATTGCCCAGGAATACTATCGTTGGAAAACTAATATAATATCCAACGTTTTTCTTTTTTTGCTAGATCTGCAGCAGAGTGCCAGGAGAGGGCAAGTGTGAAAACAGAAAAATGTAAAAAGTAATTTATTTTATGCTAACATTACAGTGAAAAATCAGATATATGTTTTGCCTTTTATGTTGTCGACAAAATCCTAACGTCTTTTATAAAAGACGTCCAGAAAGTAAAACACAAATCACAGTTTCGTTGCCTGTAAAATTTCAGTCAGGAAAAACAATGAGTGAGTATTTCCTTTTGTCCCATTAAAAAACGATAAATTTCCTAAAGTGAAATTTATGCCGAAAAAGTGGAACGAAGAAAAATGCGTTCAAAGTGCTCCAACCTCTACCCTTTCTTTGGCATCAGTGGACCGAAAATAATTTATAAAAACAATAAACTATGCAATGTAAACTATGCAAACTTTCTCTAGACGTTGCTGGATGTAAATATAGCATTTTTCAAAATGAGCTTTTTTGCAGAAATTGTTCCTATTTTGGGGGGGGGGAGGGATCCCTTAAGCGAAAATTCTGTTTGAATTAAACAGTGTGAAATGCGTTGAACACATAACGGGACGACCAAAAGGTTTTAATAGGTTTGAATTAACCGGAAGTATGAAATGTTCGAGTTTGAGTTATCACGAGTCCACTGTACTTGATATATTGTGATGAAATAGAGTCTCTCACACGCCTCATGCACGTTAGTGGATGGGTATTTTGAAATGTGCGCTCATCTGTTTGTTTTTCTACAATATTCTGGTGTCACTATAGGTTGTTCACGCAATAGAGAATATGCCACTTTTCATTACTCAGCTTTTCCTACTTATTGCTGCATGCATTGCCAACTGGACACCTATACTTATTTAGGATTACGCATTGCTCAAAAAAGAATTGTGGCGATAGCCACTGGGAAAAGAAGTAGAAGATCGCGTGGAATAAAATGGTCAGAAGAGTTCAATTTTGCAATCTGTTAGACGTAGTCGCTTTTTGTCTGTCTTTCTCTACATAACTTAACAGTGAAACCATTGTTAGTATCTCTAACCAATGCGCCGAGAAACTGATGGAGAGGAGGAGACTAGAGCTCGGCGTTCTGACGTCACCCTCTTGCCTCGCCTCTCCCTCTGTTTCTGAGCGCATAGGCTCCTTTGGCTATTGGTTATGGTTTAAAAATCTTCAATAATTTGCTACAAGAGTTGACATAATAAGATAAAACATTTCTTATCTGTTTAGCTCACTAAAATAAGCAAGTATTAAATGGATTTTATTGACGTAGCGCGTGTCTTAAGTTGTGAGGCACATATGTTCGCCTTTCTTTCGTTGCATGAGCATTTCCCGATAGCAGGTCACCAGGCAGGTAGAAATACACTAATGTCGACTGGCGTCGATATCATATCAAGTTTTGAGCAGTGATATACAGAAATAAAACATAGAAACAAAGGTCCGAACAGTTAATTCACCAGTGTTTTTATGTTTTAACGTTTCCACAAATACTACTAGCCATGCAGTTCTATGTGATTGTTGTCTTTGCATAGATAAAGACGTTGCCTCGCGGATATACTGATTTCTTTAGCGTGGCATCTGTAGCCGAATTTGCTATTAGCCGCTCATTGTGCATTTCGTCTGTGCACTCTGGTCATGCGCTTCTCTCCAGCTTCACTTCGTCAGTGGGGGCACCGACGCTGGCCTCATCACCAGGAGAATTTGTAGCCTTTACAACTGGGTGCCTTGAAACTTCTTACAACGAGAGGACACACTGGTGCCATCTATTGGGTAGCAGTGTAAACCTGGCGGTCCGGCATATTTTCTATTTCTCTCGCGCATTATCCTTTCATTCTTGGCTCGAAAAATTTTGTCAACGTTATAAACGAGCCTTTCTTATTGGTATTACGCAAATCTGACCTCGGAGATCCCGCAAAACCTTTGCTCTTGTGAAATGCAGTTCCAGGGTCACCGCATAGATGGCGCCAGAATGCCAGTGTCCTAGGTTTTAACAGGTCTCGTCTCTCTCGGTCGTACTTGGTTGGAAGAGTACGACCTTTATCATAAAAAAACCTTTTTTTATGATAAACAACACGGTTTTCGCAGGAAGCTATCGACTATTACCCAGTTGTTTGAATCAACTCATCAGTTTGGAAAAGTGCTAAATGTTCGTGGTCAAGTAGATGTTGTATCTATCGACTTATCTAAAGCATTTGACAGAGTCACGCATACAAAGTTACTTGGAAAGTTATTGCTTCTTGGTGTTGATAAGAACTTGGTTCTTTGGACCAAATCATACTTATCTGATAGGACACAGTACGTTGAAATTGACGGTCATGCGTCATCTGTTTTACCGGTCACGTCTGGCGTACCCCAAGGATCTGTTTTGGGGACAGTTTTGTTCTTAGTCTACGTTAACGATATCGCACAAGATATCGACCCAGCTGTAGAAGTGCGTTTGTTTGCTGATGATTGTTTGGTTTACACCCCCGTAATAACTGTTGATGATCAAGAATTATTGAATCACTCCTTGACAACTATATTTCACTGGCGTGAAAAATGGGTTATGCGAATTAATTTTGATAAAACTACTGTCTTAAACATAACCAAAAAGTAGTCTCCGTTGATGTTCTTGAATGAAATAAATGGTGTAGTCTTGCAACGTTCTAACACTATTAAGTATCTTGGTATTACTATCTCGGGTGATCTCAGCTGGAATACGCACGTTGGAAATGTATGTAATTCAGCATACAGGAAACTTTGTTTTATGAGGCGATCTCTAAGAGGGACGAACTCCGATATCCGGAACAACGTTTATAAAACTCTAGTGCGCCCAACATTGGAATATGCATCGATAATATGGGACCCCACGCACAAACTCAAATAGATAAAGTGGAGCGCATTCAAAGGCTAGCAGCAAGGTTTATCTTTTCTAAATATGATAGACACGATTCTGTTTCGGCATTGTTGAGGGAAGCCCAATTATCCTCCTTAGCATCAAGACGAAGAATTTCGCGGCTGAAGTTTTTTTATTTGTTGTATTTTAAGTATATCCATATTGACATGCAAACTTATATCAGATCTCCAGGAAGACGGTCTCGACGACTAAACAATGAATTGTCAGTTGACACATTTATGCCCAATATTGATATTTTTAAATATTCGTTTCTTGTCAAAACAATTGAAGAATGGAACAGATTACCCCCAAGTGTTTTTTCGGATGTCACTTGTGTTGAAGAATTTGGAGAAAAGTTGATGAACTGGTTTGCTGACGAGTAGTTGCACCCGTGAGAATGCTTGTTCTGTGTATAATTGCTTGTGTCACCTGTGTTAGAGGCGGGGTTTATGCCGCACGTCCGGGAGCTTCCTGGCTCGTGACGACGACCATTCCCCGAAGTGAAGAACCCAGGGGTCCAGTGGAGGTGGGAGAATTGGTAACGTAACGAACGGTTTAATTACATGGTTGCGATACAGTCGTCAAATCCGAGAGAACTCCTGAGCAGACTCGCGCTCCGCCTTATATAGGGGTCCGTTTTCTCCCTCACTACCCGCCAGGGCAGCAGGTGCGCAGCAGCAACCCGCCGTCAAGTGCGTCGTAGCAAAGTCCGCCGCGTCGTAGCCAGAAGTGCGTCGTAGCCATGGTCCTCCGCAATTAGGTCATGCCTCTCTCCCTTTCCTGAGCGCGCCAAGCCCCACGCACGCACACACGTCCCGTTGACGTCACGGACTCGTCGAGACCTGTCTCCGCAGTTAGGTCCGGCCTCTCTCCCCTTCCGGAGCGCACCAAGCCGCACGCACGCACACACGTCCCGTTGACGTCACGGGCGCGTCGAGACCTGTCTCCGCAGGCGCAGACACGTAGGCGCCGGTTCCGTACTCCTCGAGACTCGTTTCGCGTAGGCCCCGTCCAGCAGGCGACGTTCCCGGACAGATCATGACTCGTTTCCGCCGCGTTGAAACTCGGAAGAAGGTCGCCGAAGGTTCCATTCTTAACACCTGTATTTTGTTGATGTATTACTGTATCCACTCCTGCTATAACCCGCAAGGGTTGGCAGTATTTGAAATAAATAAATAAATAAAAGAGTGTGAACGGGCCTTTACAGTGCTTTTAGTATCATACTTAACACCAGAAGTCATCGTTTTCAGGCTTGCATGTGGAAAACAATAATAGCACTCAAAATAACATGTTCACCCGATAACATGTCATACTAAACTAGCACGCACTTTGATTCATGAACAAATGCTTGCCTTTTCATTGAACTGTTGGGAAACTGAAAGTAAATTGCTGAATATTTCGACATTAAAATTTCTTCGTCTCTGATATATACTTCTACAAGAAGTGTTTAGTGCCACCTGCCCATGCCAAGCGGCACTATACACTGCTATAATGCACCAGTAACTTGTTTATTATTTCCGATTTTAGTTCCAGCTTCGGTTATTGCCAAGTCATTATATTCTGCTTCATTTATGAATACGAACAAAGATTGTTTTTTAGGGATTTGGTTATGATTAGCGTTTCTGGCGAACATTGCGGATTGATGAAATGCGTATGCCAGGGGAACTTTAGTTTATGACCCCAGGATTTCAGCATGGGTAAAGGTAACATTTTTAAGCTGCCAATTTCTTATATTCCAGGCATCCGTTTCGAGCCTGGGGTGTTGGAGGAAGTATTCAAGCTTCTGGAGACAAAAGTGGCGCACCTGAAGCCTCAGGAGCTCAAATGCGTCCTCTTGCTCGATGAGATGGCCCTTGTTGAGAAGTTTGAGTACGACCCCAGTACCAGCTGCATCCGAGGTTACGGTACAATGTCCATGCCTGGAGCATTACCCCCACAGCCACCACCTGCCAGCCAGCCCAGTCTCAGAACAGTGTCCGGGCCTGGAGCGCCATTCTTCAAGCCAACATCTGGCACCTACCCAAGCACCAGTTCCGTACAAAGTCAGACAGCAGTGCCCGTACCTCAAGAACCACGCCCCGAGCCACCGGGTGCCACCCATGCTCTGGTGTTTATGATTGCTGGGGTATCCTCTCGATGGAAGCAAGTCATCTGCTACCTCTACACTGGTGAGTCATGCTTGCATGCTTTAATGAGTTGTCTAATTTTATACCGGGTGTTTCATAGAAAAGTGACAAAAATTCTAAAATTAGTGTATTATAGGTAAACGGATCATTTTCTCGGGACCGCATTACTCGTTGTGGTGGATGTCAGAAAATGTGCGACACTTACTCATTAGTGAACTAATTAATGAAAATGACTAATTAACCTTTTAATTAGTGAAAATAGACATACGGTTTCAAATAGAAACTTGCTGAGCGTCATCGAAAACCACTAAATCAGTAATTTTCAGAAAGACTGAGTGCGTGAGAAGCGTAGTAGTGCGCTAAAGTTACCACTCGTGGAGCCATCCTCCTCCCTCCTCCGTGTCCCTCCCCCCCTCCCCCTCGCGCGGTGCATTATGGAAAACGTCCCATAATGCAGCGCGCGCGTCACCGCGGTGCATTATGAGACATTCCCCATAATGCACCGCGCAGTTCCCGCCGACGGCGACGGCGACGCCATTCAAGCCGGAAGCAAACGCCAAAAAACTGCGCTCTGAAAAAAAAGAAATTAACTTTTCCGAGTTTATTTAATGCTTTCCTCCATTGCCTGCTGCTCTTATCATGGCGGTGCGAAGCAGTCAAACTCGGCTTCTGTGTGCATGCAAAACGGGGAGGGCAGACAGAACCGCGCCCGCCAGTATATGATGCTGATCCAGATCGAAATGGTCAGGGACAGATATAGATTCCAGGATTTTTGGGTTCTGCTTTGCTTTCGTATGTCCTAGAAAGTGGTCTTGTTGCTTGCATTGTTTTCTGTGTTCTCTTTTGAATTGTGGTCTTAATATGCGTAGCTTATGAAAATATTTTATTTCGAATAAGAGAGACATTCGACCCAGTGGACGTACCTACCCGTGTAACCATCTTTACGGATTACAGGAAGCCCTTGCCCGTCTGGGGAGAACTCCTCGCGAAGGGATGCTCTGCCAGCGAATCAAGAGTCTGTGCTCGTATTTGAAAAACACTGAAAGTATTGAGGTGAGAGTGGACTGGGTCCCGGGGCACGTGGGCGGCGTTGGTAACGAGGCCGCACACGCGTGGGCGAGCGAGCACAGGGAAGACCGCTCCAACTCAGGGATCTTCGTCCCCTTCACGCCGCCGGACCCAGACCCCCTAGAGAAGAAATCTGCAGCCCGACAAGAGGATCAGCGTCGGCTGCGAGACCAAACACCGTATACAACTCGGCACCACTACCCCATTACCCAAGAGTTTACCCAGAGGGCACAAGTGTTAATACACAAAGCCCGCACCGAAGCTGCGCTCACCGAAGACATACTCGCTCGGTGGCGTAGCTACAAACCACGGAGGGGCCGCCACCCCACCCAACCAAGCGCCATCGGAAGGGACCGAGCCGGCTGCACTTGTCGTCTGCACTACATGCACCGCCGGCGTAAGCCCGACGATCTGACACCTCCTTTGGGATTGTGCCGGCTTGCAAGACAAAAGAGCCGAATTCCACCTGGGGCCTCACATTGACACTTTAGAGGTCTGGATCACACCGGTTAACGAGGCACGGGCAAGGAAGACGCTACTCTCCCTATGGGAGTTCGCGCGCTCGACAGGAGTGCACCGCCGAAAGTAAACTTTTCCTACCTATCTCCCCCTTCCTTCAATGAAACCATGGCGCCACCCTTTTGAAAATAAAGTTAATCATCATCATCATAATTATGTACATAACCCTATGGTTAATTATAAATAAAAATAGCAGTTTACAATTCTCTCTAATGCCGAACAAGAGCGCAGCTCTTGAGGAGAAGGAGGGGACGATATGCCCCTCGTGCCCTCTCCTCCTCCTCGCCTGCTGCCCTCCCATTTAGCAGGAAATTTTAGGGGAAATATTCCCGCTAAATTTAGCAGGAAATTTAGCGAAAATGTTCCCACTAAATTTAGCGGAAAATTATGCAAACATTTTCCTGCAAAATTCAGCGGGAAAATTTAGCGAAAATCTTCCTGTTAAATTTAGCGGGGAAACTGAAGTGGTGTTGAGGTCACATGACGTCAATTTTCCCGCTAAATTTAGCGGGGAACTTAACCCGCTAAATGTAACGAGAAAATGTTCCTGCTAAATTTATTGGGTTAAGTTTCTTCCCTAAATTTAGCGGGGAAATTTTCCCGCTAAATTTTTCCGCTGAATTTAGCGGAGAAATTGATCTGCTAAATTTAGCTGGCAAATTTTGCAAAATTCAACACGCATGGTTACGCCGTCGACGTCGGCATAACCGCATGCGTTGCATTATGGGGAATTTGCCCGCTAAATTTAGTGGAACAATTCCCTCTTTAAATTTAGCGGAAACATTTTTCCGATAAATTTAGCGGGGAAATTTTCCCGCTAAATGTAGTGGAAAAATTTCCCCGCTAAATTTACCGGGAAAGTTTCACATAACACAACGCGCGCGTTTACGCTGACGCCGACGGCGTCGCCGTTCAACCCGGAAACAGGCGCCTGGGAGCTGCGCTCCAAAAGATCTATGATATAAAGCAGGCTACAGTAAATGTGTTTATTACATGCAAACCTGAACCTATGAGCATGGAAGAGAAAATGACAGGTAATTTCCACAAGCTTTAGAATCCTGCTCAGTTGCTCTTACCCTCACATAATACAGTGCAATAGTTTCTCGTAAATTATCAGTTTTGTTTGAAACCAAACCACTCAACTAATGCTTCCGGAATATCGTCCTCTATTTTGACTATCTATTACTCTTGGACAGAGTGTCGAACCGGAATCGAACCGAAAACTGGAACTGAACCGTTATTTTTAGCCGAACCGGAACTAAACCGAACCGAAATCGTCGCCGCCATCTTGGAACTGAACCGGAAAAAATATAACGGTAACCGGTTCAAAACAATTCACGGTATTTTTTCTTTGTATCACACAACGAAATTTTGAAAAAAAAAATTCACAGTTGTATTCCTGGGAAGGTGATCAAATTGTCATATACGGAATTGCAATGTGTGAGAAATTGTAGGTTTTCTTGGCTCTTTTGTATTGGCACTATGATTAATCATCCGTCATGTGCTCACGTGACGTCATGGTGTCAAGCTGTCAAGTAATGTCACGCCACGTGACCCCGTGACGTAGACGCGTGACTCACTGCATCAGGACTACTTAACTTGAGAACGTCACTTCATTTTTTAGCGTTGTTGGTGCCGTGACGTCACAAAGCATCACGAATTCTCACCGCGAGTCATATGAAAACGTGATGTGCTCGATTGTCATGAGCCCGATTCCAGGGCTCTGGTTCATGATAATCAGCATCTCCATACATTCGGGTAATGGCTCGTGCTCAAACGAAGATGAGAATAGCTGAACTCTAACCATGTCTAAAGCTCAACCCATGCTTTTTTTTTCAACCTCAGCGCATGACTGTGATGAACACTGACGGTACACTATAATTAGTGCCAGATCATGAGGCCACTCGTTCTAATAGCGAGTTGAGGAGGGAAAACCTTTCCTTTATTTTTCCGGTGTCCTCCATTGAGCGGAGAGGAAAACTAATGGGTGTTTTTACAAGTTATCAACGCCAGAGAGAAGCTCTTGGCGGTATTTACTGAAAGTGCAAATATTGTTGCACGACCCCTTTTATATGTACACATCAGAGATGCACTCAAGCATGTTTTCATTGTTGCTGAACTGTCTGAGAAAGTTGACCCCGAGAATAAAATCATTAAAAGGACTAAATGTGACATATTCATCCGACGATAAACAGAACTGCAAGTACCGGAGGGATACCTGAAAGAAAACTTCTGGTGGTCTCAGAGGGACAGCCGAACCTTGGCAGCCGCTCTAAGTCTCACAGGAGTGTCGATCTTAATTTTTTCCCCCAAGCTTTGACCACCTCCGTATTTTGTTTAAACTTCACAGTCTTGGGGTGCGAAATAAAAGAAATTAAAGATTATTGTTGACAAATGTCACAAACACAATTATCATAGTAATACCCCCAAATGGAGGGGGAGGGGTTAAAACAAACTGTGTTTTAAAGGTTCCTCTGCTATGCAGCTTCGGCGCAGACCAGAAAGCGTGGTCCATGAAACTTCTTTGATTTCAAAAACACTTCAGCCAGAAAGCGCGTTTGTGTGGTGCCAGACGCCCGCGCCGTTCCTCACAACGCTGCACCAAGCAAGAATAATCTATGTCTCTCGAATATATGACTTGCACCGCGCGCGAACCTTCTGCAGCGTGGATTTTGCACCCCCGGATGTGATTTTCTTAGCAAGAACAAATTGCAATGTACCACCACTATGCAGTGTGATGATATCTTGTACAAACCATGTTAAACAAATCAGTTTTCCGGGGAAATGCGATGTTCTCAACGCTAGCCAGAAGGGATGTCCAAATTGTGAAGTTGTGCAATATTTATAGCAGATTCGCTATGATATGCGGACCTAATAAAACGTTAGAGCGCGCATGACTGATAAAGCACAGAGTATTAAAGCGAGAGCCCAACACAAGTGCACGTAAAACCGAATATAGCAATAGCCTCCTGCGACGGAATTTTGCGAAGTTTCAAAACCGTGCATGCCGATGTCCAAATCTGATTTATGTTAGAAATATATTGTCTGTCCTTCGCGCTATTTATATATAATTAGGAATATCATTGCATGCATATTTATGTATTTCTTTTTTCAGTAAGGCATTGTGTATGAGAGTATTTAGAAGAATACCATTTATTATCTCTCTGCACATTTCGTTCATTTGCCTTCAGATCTATTATGTCAGCACACCATTTTTTTAGCATACTCTACGACCCGACGTTTCACACTGCCAAGCAGCAAACAGAAAAGCATGTTTCCGGCAGACTTAGCAGCAGGAGTATTTTCGAGTATCATCCTCCCGTGTCGGTCTCAAGGGGTTAAGTAAGCTTCATACAGTCAAATTTACTGATGATAATAAAAATATATTTAATTACTGCCTGAAGATTTGAAAACATAAATAAAGGGTCGATGATCTTAAAGATTTACATCATAAGTAAATGCACCCCCGTATCATCTGAAATATGCTCTGCAAATCGTTTCCGGCGTGTTTATCCTCAATAAAAATGCCGGAAAGTGATCGGCGTTTTAATAAGTGATTTGAGAGGTCCTTAAACAATTTTTTCTATTGAAGTTGATCTAAATAACTATGGGTTCCTTACACATATTTAACTTTTCAAACTGACAGAAGTTTGTCGTTGCCCCTTTTAAGTGATGAACAATACTTTTACGTGTCTGTGGGCTGGACAAAAATAAAGTACACAGGGGCGCGTGGCGAACTATGAAGATTGCGCACGCAGACCTCAGAAAGAGACCAGATAAGTAGCGGCAATGTCGAGTAGAGTTTAAAATACTGCTTTGTTCTATTTAACAAAAAATCGGGAATTAGCAAGGGTGATGCTTGTTTGCAAATTGAATTGACCGGCACCTTGCCAAGAACAAACCTGAAACGCCAAGATATGTCGAAAATGTTCACTTGCGTACGCGCTATTTCAGGTCAGATTTGATCAGAATAGGGAGGTGCGTAGAGATTTTAGTGTACAATTTTGATCACTCTTTTCTACTTGATTATTCTCCTGCATCACGGTGCTGAGTGTAAAAAATGTTAGTCAGGAAAACAGGCCTTATGATTGCCGCTCAGAGTTTCGATTCGCTCTTTCTCGCGTGAGTTGAAACGTGGTGGCGCCAGTGTGCAAATAGCCCCCAGCTTCCGGTTCTGAACAAGACGGCGCGGGTTTCTCGGTACTTGCGAAATCAGATATACACGTTATCTACTGGAAATGGCCACTTACAGCACTGTCAGACGTAATTCTCTTTTACGATGAAAGAATGATGAGTAGAAAATTTGGAAATATACGTGTACCGGAAGAGTGCCGAGGGCTACCCAAAAAATGACGCCACTAAGTTTGTTGCCAAACAAAAAAGGGCAAAAAGGGCCTGTCCTTTAACTCTTGTGACGTTCTGCAAATACTGCTAAGTTTAACTCAGTTGTGTCATCATCATATATATTGTGAAATGTATTTTATAGACAAGATTTCACAATATATATGGCGAGGAAGTGCCCATTCCATGATTTTAAGCACTGTAATTAATTCCCAAGTTCAAGAGCGAAACTAAGATTCAATCTCTAATACAGTGACGCAAAGCTGTACCAATCACGGCTCTTTTAGGTAACCTACCAGACGGATAACCTTTCGATTCAGGTAAAATATATGCCACTGAGGTAAACAAATAAATATTGATTTGTATAAGCACGACGTTTTGTATGTAAATCTATATTCTCAAATTAATCCAATTTCAAACCGAGTTCGAATCGTTACTTTTCGCTCCCCGGAACTAGAACTCAAATGCCGTGAACCCGAAGCCGTAACCGAATCGGTAAACATTTCGGTTTGACACTCTGCTCTTGGTTATGTTTTTTTACAAACTTTGTATTGTTTGTGTGGAGTAGTAATGCCATGCATGGGCTGTCAGTAACAATATTTTGTTATTTTTGCCTTAGATTTTGCTCTTTCGCGACTTGTTCTACTGCTTACCGAAGTTTAAAGGAAATTTGATTAAGATATGTTTGAACACTAGGAAATTGCGCCAGTCAGTAACTTTTGATATGAGAAAAAGAGAAATTGGATGTTGAATCTTCATGCAGTGAGAACTCCATATACCTTGAGATATGTCGGCACAGGCTTATGCTAGACATGAGCGATTCATTTAGTAAGCGTGGTATGACGGTTTACCTCGAGTTTTAGCATACGTCTTGCTGTAATGATTACTCAACTGCACGCTGATACATTGCTTATTCCGTTTGAAACGTGTAGAAATGAGGAAAGAACCAAGCATATCAAGAGTTCTATAGTGCAGGATTGTGAATCAAATACGCAAAGCTATGGTGTGCTAACACCTCAGTCTTCAATCTCCTGAGCATGTGCATTGTCGGTACTACATTCAAGGAAGGCAACATAGTGTCGACAGAGTTCCTTTCCTTTATTCCATTGGACCAAGTAAGAGCAAAGAGTCGCACAGATGAAGTGGTTTCTGAAATGTTTTTGAGATAAGGGGGCGGTGGGGACGTTCAATGTGGTAAAGCCACCGAAAAACTATCCTTAAACTGACCCCCCCCCCCTCCATGATCCGACACCCCTGCACAGATGCTAACTTTGCTGTGTAAAAGCCCCTGCTTCGTTTCGTCTCGTCTGACTCCCCTAGTCATGCCTCATTAATATGGATACCTTTATTCCCCATAAAGATTGCCCATAATCTGTCGTCCATAATGATGAATCAGTAACAATCACATATAATAGACAACAAACAAGTTATACACAAAAGATTCTGTTTATTTAGGCAAAAATTGCTATCGCTTTAATTTCTACAGATGCTTTGGTACCTACTTGCTTATCCAAAAATGTATCTGGTTTGTATATCGGTGTGCTTTCTGTTCCCGAAAAGCAGTCGCTTACGTTTTACACTTGCCCTGATCTTTGGTTGCTTCCATTTCACGCCTGACATAGTCTTACCTTCTTCTAAGTATAGAGAGAAGTGTCTCGCATTTACTTCTATGTGCAAAGGACATGAACAATGAATGTTTTTCAGATTTGTCATTCATGGCTGTGAAGCAGATATGAAGGGAAGTGCAGATGACCCATTTGGCTGGATAGCCCCAAAGGTCTAACCATTGTTCAGTGCATATGTCTTAGCTTTTACTCAGGAAGGGCAGCCAGGAACAGACAATAATTAAGCTCTGGGTGTACTGTATAATCACAGCATTTCGCTAATCCGTTTTTAGGTGTGTTTGTGGATCGTCTTTAAAAGACCTCTGTCAATAAGGAGACAAAAATGCACGCATTTACGCAGTTCATTTCCAAGCTAACTGTCCACGATACGAACTGCTGGGGTCCTAAAGTGGACTGTGAAATGACGGGACCGGAACATTGCCGACCGCCAGAATTGGCCAGCGCTGTGCGCGACATCACTGATGCTCCCGTTATCGGCGGGTGGTGATGTTCCAGTCCTTTGGTCCCGCCATCCAGCTTAGGGCCTCAGGTGTCTATATTAATGAGACATATATGTATGAGGATGGATCGGTCCCCAAAGAGTTTGTCTATAGGGTGCGGTGCCCATATTAACGCGACATAAGTGGACATAAAGTGTTTGCATTTTCAAAAAACGATTTGATCTAATAGGCGTTGGTTTGGTCTAAGCACCAGAAAGCATTGAGTTGTCACAACTATAGTCACTGACAGCTTGAGAAGTTCAGGGCGAGTCTCGAGCACCTGAGTATAGCTCTGCAGCTTAGTGCAGCCTTAGCCGATAGGCACGCCCAAGAATGAATCACAAACATCAATAGGCCACACCCAGCATTTGTCACGTTCTCAGTAGCTATAGCATGGACTAACTGTAATTTTTATTTGCCTCACAAACTGTCTCAGAGTGATTCTGCCTTTTGAGATATGACAGTTCCTGTTCATGCTTTTGTTGCAGGCAACTCCTTCTGTGGAAAAGAAGCTGCCTCCCAAGTCAAGATACTTATCGAGCGGTGCAACAGTGTTGGCTTGCTGGTTGTGGCTGTCACGAGTGACATGGGTAGTGGTAACCGCGCAATGTGGCAGCACTTCGACATCTACTCTGGCAGATACAGCAGACCAACAAACAAGATCCCCCACCAGCAACAACCTGGGAAGCAAATTGTTTTTTTAGCTGATGCTCGCCACTTGATCAAGAACTTGAACGGGCACCTTGTGCGCGGACAGATGATAGTCCTGCCAGCAGACGTTGCGACCGCCAGCAACCTCACGTGCCCCACTGTGTCCCTAGACCCCATTCGCCAGCTGGTGGAGTTCCAGAAGAACCTGACATTCAAGCTGGCCCCTAAACTTCGCCCTGAGCTTCTGGACCCAAATCATTTTGAGAAAATAAAGGTGAGCACTTAGAGCAATGAACAGGTCTTGCTTTGCTATTCTATAGGGGAAGGAACACCTTGTTATGCTATATTTGTGCTTTTACCAGAACCTACGGAGACCAATCATGAAAACTATGGAAGGAGACGGCAAATGGCGAAGCAAAGGTAACGTTTGTAATGAAAAAAAAATGCGATCCACATAGATCTCATTTTTGCGTTCCGACGTCATCGGTGCCTCGTCATTCCCATGCCTTCCCAATAAATCGCAATAATTGGCTCTTCTTGAGCACTGCAGATAAAAAGTTACTGCACGCCTGCGTGATAAGGTTAAATGTGGTCAGGAAGAATACTATCTTCAATATAAATTTCAGGATTGGTTAGGCTTGTCGTTTCAACATGAGTAAATGCATCAAAAACCTCACATCATCGACTAAGTTGTACCATGCATATTCAGTTTCAGTAACACCAGCTGCCCGAGCTGAAAAAAAAAACTGTTCCTCCCTTGAGTCTTACCTCGTTGGGCCACTACGTCAGTCGAACTTCCTTACGGAGAGGCAAGCTCTTCTCTCAATCTCTCCCTCTCCCTATTTCTCCCTATGGCCTCAAATGGCGACCTTCAAGGTCGCCATTTGAATCACAAGCAGTGGTCATGCGCACTGGAGGCTCTGAAGAGAATCCAACCAGATCCTTTCTACCCCATTGCGCCTCACTGCGCACGGGACTCGGAAGACTGTGTACAAGTTGAAAGTGGTTTGGAGGTGTCCAAAACGTCAATTGTTTGACTTTTTTTTAAATTTACATGGTGCAATTTTTTTTTAGTTCTTTAATTTAGACGTGAGAAGGAACAATTACCACAATCATTTGACCGAAGTCCAAACATTGTTGCACCGCCCTTTATTAATAAAATACTGTGACTGCTGCAGCATAGAGCTTTCTAAATCTGCAAGATAAGGCATCTTGGAAAACAGCTGGGGCACCACTCCCTGAATGCCTTCAACAAAGTGAGCGAGTGCTTCTTACATTGAAGTTGATATTTTCAGCACCTGTAGACTATCTAGGTGATAGTAAACTCTGCTCTACTACTGTGCAGACCAACTGCAGGTATATATCAGAGAAAAGCACCGGTAAAGGAAAAAAAAGTTTCTAAAACATTGGCCGCATTGAGATGCCTCCTCTATCTTTAATCTATAGTTTTAGGGCGAATAAGACCCTAATAGATCTCAGTACATTATGTTATGTCGAAACAACCAATGTAGCATGATTGTTTGTGCAATCGTTACTTGCCACAGCAGTTTATAGGAAGTGAGTGGTCAGTACCTGTAAAAACGGGTGTCTGCTGTTTGCGGCAGGTGCATTTTTCTATCTATTTGTATTTTTCTATGTTTCTGCTTTAAGCAAAGCAACAGGAATTATCATATGGATGAATAAGCCTGCTGCTGCAATCAAAAAATGTTCACTGTCTGTTTCATTCCCACTAGGGAAAAAATTGGCTCCATGCTTCGTTGCCAGGAGGACTTTTTTATGAATTAGGAATTGTTATAACTTCCTAACTGTGCTTAAAATTGCCACACCAATTGCAACCAATATTGTCTTAGAACCTAAGACAATATTTCACCAGGATGAACTGTATGCGTAAAAATTACTATCATCTAAGAAAAGAATAATAAGGGACCTGAGAAAAACAATCCAGTGGACAACCTGAATGGAAGTTCAGTTGGTCTTCATAAAGTACTTTTGCTGAGGAGGAGGTTACAACCTTTTTAGTTTCTCGTAGCCGCAGCTGATTTTACAAAACTTTTTATGCACAGGAGAAACTAAAGAAAAATTGTTTCTTTTGTTTGTAGATCAACGCTGCCCTGAAGGCCCTGAGTCACTCCACGGCCACTGCCCTTCGCTTCCTGGCGGAGAACCACGGCTGGAGCCAGGACGTCCTCACCACAGCCTGGTTTTTCGAGCAGGTGAACAGGTGGCTCGACCTCATGAGCTGCCGGCACCCGGTCCTTGCTATCAGCAAGCAAAACCTGGCGAGCTACAGAAGCGCAATCGCGTTTCTGACCAAGTTTGAGCAGCTTTTTCGCCAGCTGAAAATTGGGGATGGGGCATACAAGCCCCTACAGGCAGGGGTAGTGCTCTCAACGAAGTCAGTTCTAGACTTGCAGGAGATGCTCATCAACAGGCACTCATTTTCTTTTGTTTTGACATTTCAGTTCACCCAAGACCGCCTGGAAAACTTGTTTTCGGTAGTGAGACAGGGCAATTCATTACCAACTCCCTTGGAGTTTAAGATGGCCCTAAAGTTGGTAACCCTGTCGCAATACCTCAAGGCTTCCAAAGCAGGCTCGTATGAACTGGACGACGCCTCGTCTTACCTGACTGACTTGGCAGACCTCACTGCACTGCCAACTGCATGCAGTGATGTTTTGACCTAAGGAAATCTAGCTAGACATGTCTGATCCCGAGAACAATAGCTTTGTCTATTACTGTGGGTATGTTGTGCGCACAGTGATTAAGAACAATGTAACGTGCGACATCTGTGCTGCAGCAGTTCAGGTGACCACAACGCCTGTACATAGCCTCCTTAGGCTCAAGAACTATGTCCCCAATGTGCTGACATGCCCCTCTGAGGCTGCAAGCACACTGTTTGCAAGGTGCGAAAGCGTGTTTCGCAGTACCGTGCACAACTTAGTCGGTGCACAAGGTATCCTGGACAGCCTGTCAGCAAGGATGGCCGCAGAGTGCCAGTGTGTTCAGCTACCCGAGTGCCATGACATCAAAACTAAACTGATCAGGCGCTTCTGCCATGCATGGCTGCAACTTTCCTCGTGAAAGTCGCAGCTAGGGCAATTGAGAACAGAAAATTTGGCAGCAAGTCAATGGCAGCGCCTCGCAGGATGAATTAGTGTTTTAGTGTCTCAGTGACATCAGTGGCCATTTCCTCCCTGTTGTTTTTTTTTTTTTATTAGGTTTAAAGGGAGAAAAAACAAAGAGATAAGCCAAGGCGTATCCTCGACTGGCTACTTTGTTGGGGTGTGGGGAAGGGGAGAAAAGAATATGAGAGGAAGGGAAAAGAAGAGAAAAAAATTCACAACACTTTGGCACGATTGTGATAACACAGATTGCGTATCAGAGTTGCTAGCGGTAACTGTGTTAATTTGTCTCTGTATAAGAGTCCTCCACAATCGCAGACACCAACACAGTCACGGTCACAAATAGTTTGTCACACACGTGGTCACGTTCTAACACAAAGAAAGTTCGGACGTGAGAATGGTAGTCTCTGCATTGGTTGGTAACTTTTCTAATTAAATTAAGAACATATTTAAAACAGATATTTCACACTAAAGTCCGGGTCGTCCACCAATGCGCTGTACTCTCCAAAAAGACTGGAGCTTAAGGACTGATTTTTGAGCTACCTCAGCAACTATGTGTTCTTCGCCTGGCCTTGACCATGCCAGGAGCCATTAGTATTTGAGATATGTCATTATGTTACTGCGAGATCTGCAAATGACCTGATGTAAAGGCGACATGCAGAAGATACTGCACGCTTCTGTGTTGTAGAGTCAGGGCAGTTCGGTCGAGTGAGCATGTTTAACATCTTCAGAGTTTGTTACATTTGTTACTGCAGTTGGGGACTAGATATAAGCTTCCAGCATTCATTTGACACTTGCGTGAACTATTTGTGTAGAGCCGCAGTTGATTCGCTAGCTGATGTAACAGCGTGTTCCGTAGCTTTCATTGAATTATCTTCTGTCGCTAAATTCTATTCTTGTGCTTTGGGATGAGCGCTCATTCTCCTAACATTGCGATACTGACTTTGCGATGTTGTTTGACGCGCTTAGCGAAGGCTAGAAGCTGCGAGACTCATGAGCGATTGGCAGCCGCTCTTAAGTCACAAGAGCTTGTGCCGCCGAGATGTGCCCCAGAGCAAGGAGCTCGCGCTTGTAGCCTTTCCTGCGGTACATCATAAGGTGAAACAGAGTAGCATTGTTCCTGTATTGAAACCTTTTTTTATTGTTTCGTGCCTGCTAAGCATGTTTGTAGCTCATACTGATTTTTTGATGTTCTGCATGTAAGCCAATGTGCAACTTCTCCTCTAATGTGAGCTTATCCTTTTACCCCGCTGTTATCATATTTGCTTTCTTGTTGGACACTTCCTTCAATCTGTGCACTGTTTGTGTGTGTCTTTTTTCTACTTATCGTGGACATTGTAGCCACCCCTTTGTTTCTTGTGCATGTACATGTAAGCTTATGCCAAGACTGCCTTCTTATGTGCATGAGCTTGTTTCTTCCCCTTGTGTTCTTCTGTTTGCGTTTCCTTTTAGCACATCTTGAGTTCCCTACACTCCTTCTGTGTTTACGTTTTTTTGTTGTTTTTTTGTCCTTGCTAGATATGTTTTCGGCCATTTTTTGTTTTGTTTCTTTCGCATGTAAGCTTTCGACATGCAAAACTTCTACGCTTCTGCGAGTCTGTCCTTTGCTGCCAGTCCTTCTTGTTTAGCTGTTGGCCTAATTTAACCCTCCAGTTTTGGTGTTTGTTTCAGAGGTACGATACCCGCCTCTCCTCCAATGGTCATCGCTCGAGGCTTTTAGGTTTGCCTCTTGTTTCTTTTATTGTAAAGTATAACCTCGATACAACTTATCTGGTTACAGCTAGCAGACACTCTGTTAACATACCGATTTTGTTTGGTCTTCCTGCCTATGCCATTGAGCCAACTTCGCTTATTACAGTTTTTGTTAAAACATGCATTCAGATATAATGGACCCTTCAACAGCAGTTAATATTTCGGACATTTCGTAGCTTTGGTTCAGTAGTGGTGGCATCTATTTTGTGAATTTCTGTCATTGCGCTTTGCGTCTTGTAGAGTTTCGTATGAGTCATAGCACACGGTGATGATGATCACCAGTATAGCTCAATGTAAACTTACTACCTCTCAAAGTTGAGAAGTGTCCATAAGCGTTTTCTAATATTCATTCTCATTTAGTCAGTCTCAGTGGTTAGAATCAGACTCCAGTCATAATCCACCTCAAAGTCTGTAGTAAAAGTATCTGCATCCTGCATACTCCTTTTACATTGACTTTAGCTTTAATGTACGTACCAGGGTTTCCCATTATCAGCATGTACAAGCTCACCAAGGGAAACATTGAAATCTGGTTTGTTTTATTGTGATGTGCAAGGCGCTGACCCATTCTTGGAGAGGCATACACACTGAGGCGTCTTACTTTCTTGCACGTGTTAAACTTATTGTTTCTTGCGGTGCATTCAGTTTTTGTGTGCTTATGCCAGCTGCTGCACCATTGGTATTTCCACACTTGAGTTAGAATGCCCTTGATGTTGCAATGCGTTCTGGGATTGTGGGTCCCTTCACTTGCTGTTCGCTTTAGAGTATTCTTTTCTGAACTCCTAAATTTCCCTGGACTCTATCTTACTGCTTAGCTGCTCCATCTGTTGGTGCTTAATTATCTCTGAAGGTCGGACTACAGCTCATCGTGCTTTGAAGAGCGAGCTTAGGTTGAGCTGGAGCTTCTCGCCCGCTTTCAGTCTAGAAGGTGCACGATGATATGATCGCAGATGAGCTCCTCGCGAAGTGGTCTAAAGTCTCAGGATTCTGCCAGTCTGTGTAAGGCTGTAATAAAAGCCTTTGCTGTCTCATTTGGTTCTTGCTTCCTCATGTTGAATTTCACTTTCCAAGACAACATTTACGCTCCAAATAAAGTGGGCATTGAACTTCCTTCTCAGTATGCAGTAGTTGTTCAATTCTGCTCCTGACAGGTTGAGCGACATGAGGACATCTTCTGCTTCTTTACCCACGGCGTACAGGAATGTCTTTATTTGCTTCAAAGCGTTTTGGAGATAGAATCTAGAAGTGATCTGGTAGCATTCCCACTGGGTAATCCATCGCTTCCAGTCGTTCGATCGGCTTCCAAAAATCCAACTTCTCCGGTAGTTTGACAGCAAACGGGTTGAAGAAGGAAGGCTCGCTGCTGGCCTGGGAGGCTGAAGGGCTGGAGCCGTCGCTAATCCCATTCATGGAGCAGGCCTAGTGGAAGGTTCTGCTTTTTTTTATGAGCTTTCTGAACTGGAGTGCTTTCACCTTGGCCTCGGAGACGATAGAGTCCTGTTGCAGAACACAGTAGCTGCCATCATGTCACATTATCAAGAGGTGTGAGAAAGACTTGGAGCCTAGAGGAACTTGGAACAGTCTTTATGTGAACTCATACTCTGAACTGTTTTTGTCTTCCTTCACATACACATTCCCAATCGCATGCTTCTTTGTACGACAGATCCCAATCTCATCGCCAGTGTTGCATCCGTGGATGCAAAGACCTTAGTATCTTACTATGACATGACTTTGTCGTTACATCAGTTATATGGTTTACAACTACACAGCCAAGCTACATCGTGGCAATCGAGATAAAAAATTGAGGCAGCCATTACGCACGAAAATCTGCCGGTGTAGCTGTACGCCAGAATGGCTGTGTCATACGGACTGCTATGAAGAATACACATTCATACTGTTGGTCTTTATTTTCTCTGCGTAATGAGAGACCCTCAGAGACAGTTTGCATGCTTTTTCCTGGATGTGCCTTCGTCGGAGAGTAATAATGAATGTGATATCTTACCCACATAACACAGTGGCTTGTTTCATTGGCTTCTGGCCCAGTGCATTTTGAGGTTCATCTCCACTTCTTTTTACCACTTCGTTAAAGATCTAGTTTCATCAGTGACTTTCCAGTCATTACGGTAAAGAATTTTATTAACACTAATGAATAAGCCTGTAATTACCGTGCAAAGAGAGTCCAGCTAAGGCTTGCGCTTCAATGTTCAAGCACCTCCATCACAGTTGAGGATCTGTTCTCAGAACACTAGCAGTACTTCCATAACACAGTTGTAGACCCTTAAAGGAAAACGTCAATCAAGGGGTCGTTTCTGGATCTAACAGTACTATGCATGATAACCACAATACCGCTAGCATGATAACCAATGTGCATGATAACCAGCAGAAAAGAATTGGAAGGTAGACCTCACAAAAGAAAAAGGGTGGGATTGATGATGGAGAAATTTCTACGACCTAATAAAAAATCATGCAGCGCATAATTTACTGGACAAATGGTGGCTCATATAAGAAAAGCAGGTAGCACGAAAAAGCTATAAGAGTAAATTGTAGCACGAACGAAAAATAGAAGGACCCAGTACCGCTTCCACCACTTTTCTATGTCATTACCTTGTCTGATAATTTAAACCCTAAGAGCAAACCATTGTTGGTGATGATATTGTTTCACTCAACTATACTTCTTCATGTTACATTTAATTGCAGCATTGTTTGTCTCACCTATGTTATTATGAAAGTTCCATGAGTTGACTATTTAACTTAAGGTCATAATGGACCAGGTATTGGTAATCAGAGCTCTGTTGGTAATGAACCTATGTGAAGAGCTATACTCGAATTTAAAAATGTATAAGTTTTTGCAACTGAAACATCTTTCTAGGCTCTGAATACTGATGATTTCCTGTGGTTCCTTCCCATGCCCTTTAAATTAAAGTATGATGGTACTAACTAAATGTGTTATCAGTGGAGTGTTCCAATAAAGGTTAGAAATCGACGTTAAGAGTGTCGAAATAATTCAGACTAAGAGGACAACTTCTCTGACGAAATACATCCCATTATCCTGACAACATGGCTTACCATCGAAAGACGAAAATGTACTTAGGAATGCGTGAGACCGGCGAGGAACAAACTCTTTATTAACGAAGACGTTTCGCCAAGTCTTCGGACTGTGCGCAAAAAGTTGTGGGACAGTGCTAAGGGCTAGACAGGAGAGAAGATCACTATTATCGTACGACAAATTAAAAATCGGTGACGTAACGTACGCCGGGGGTGGAGAGAAGCGACGAGGAGTAAAACCGTCCCCAGCGGCAAAGCCAAGTATCAAGCCTCCCAACTCGCTCAACAACGACTCGGTCATGTCCAATCAGCAAGAAAGAATGGCCAACAGCAAGAATGTCTGGAGTATAGTAAACAAAGTCGTTGATCCAGAGCAAATACTGACTGAACATGGCCCACACGCTGGGTCGTCATCATTGAAACGTGGCCGCCCTTCTTCCAAAGTGCTGGATTGCGAAATCATTCCACCGGGACTTTGAATTTTTCAGGAAAAAAACGGGGACTGTAGAAGGGGCCTGGCATTTCAAGCAGAAGCAGCAGAATACTGCTTAGATTGTACTCGAAATAGAAGGTGCCCTAGTTATAAAAAACAAATGGTGCAAAATTAAGCTTGGTCACGTCGAATACCTCTTAGAAGTTGCCTATCGACCGCCTGGAATGTTAGAATTTGTAAATATGCCTAATGACCTTCTTGGCCAGCTGCGTGCGCACTCGGAAAGTTTTTATTCCTGGTAACTTTAACCCCTGCTGGTATTGATTGTGATAGCTTAGTTTCAACATATCATGAAACCCCATTATCCTGCGCTATACTGAAATTATTTTTTTTTCCCGCATAACCTGACTCATAGTGGTCAAGATCCCACGAGAATTCGCAACGGTTCGTCTAGTTCCCTTCTGGCCTGATTTTTGTTACTGAAAATTCACTCCCACTTAAAAAGTGCATGGGTGTTGCCCGGTGATCTCTGACCAGTGCATGGTGCATTTTTTCTCTCCCGATTGTAACGACTGAAGCTAGAAAGTTTAAATATAGTAACTTATACAAAAACTTTCAATCGCTCTGATGATAAGGCTGAACATAATTACAGTTGCGCACAAAGGACAGGGACAGAGATCTCTGTCCCTGTCGCTCTTGTACGCAACTTAACTATGTTCAACCTATACCAACTCGCCCACTGTCTACATTACTACAGATGATAAGGCTATTCTCAACTAACTACTTCTTTCATATCAGGTAATAGCTGGCATTGCCAATAATCCGGCAGTGCTGGTGAAGGCCTATGGCTTTACTGGAAAAGCATAGTAATTTAATGCTTAGGAAAGTATGTCCATACTTGGACAAAGAGAGAGTGCTGCATAACCTAGGGTCAATAGAGATATTATTAACATCAAAAGGATATCGCGTTGCTCGAGCTCCGAAATCGAGGTATGCCTAATCAAGGTGCGGATCGCCTCTGAATCGACCATCTGTGCGCACTGAGGCAGAGAGGTCGAGAGCATGGAAGGCTATGGAAGATCGCCAGATTTATCAGCCCGATTAGCGGTGGTATCAGCTTCATTCCCGGAATAACTATCAAGTGCGCATGCATGGTACGCGTTAAATTATCTGATGAAGAGCGCCGTGAACGTAGGTGTCTGGAAACTCAGTGCACCGCTAAACGTTTGTGATGCAAGAATGTTTCACAGTATCTAGCACAATTGCCTAGCAATTTTTACTACGGCTTCTCGATGACATACTCGTAAATCTATCTGGTCATTCATGTCAAACGTCCCGGACGTTGCGCTCGACCACCTTAGATTTCTAAAAACAAAATGCATAGCCTTTTGCCTGATTTGTCCGTAGCCATGCCCTAAAAACTAAAATATTTTTGACGAAAAAAATTTTTTTGATGGCGTGAGCGCAGGTTTTAACTTTAAAATTAGCGTGAAACTAGGTATCACTCCATAATTTATGAAAAATCAGCTTTTTTTATTAAACACCCTACAATATTTATTTTTTTCTGCACGGCTCTCGACTTGCAATATGGTTGGGCTTGTGTAGTTTCTGTTGCATTTTAAATTATTTTTTAAACGTAATTTTTTAATTTTTGTTGTTTTATTAAAAGTATTTAATTGCTCCGGTGACTTAATAGAACATTTTACTGGCTGCCTTGCAGGCATTTAATCTATAAGAAAATGTTTAAACAACTCAATTAAATATCTCGCAGTAAAACAAAATCCTGAAGTTGCCAAAAAGTGCGTTTTGACGCAGAAACAGCCGTATTGTTCCCCCTGAAGTGGTCCAAGTAGAAATACAAAATTGTGGGTTTGGAAGAACAATCGATTGTCTTTTGATTCTGAAAGTTCAATCAAAGTAATTTTCGTTTAAAGCGAGAAAACAATTTTTGAAGTTGAACTCTCGCACCACACGCCGGCGGCAAACCCGCGGTCGCCTCTATCGCCTCTTCGCCGCACAGCACGCCACCTGTGACGATAGCTGACACGATTAGGTCCAAGAAAGAACGGAGTTTACTGCCGCTTTCCCTTGTCCGTCTTTCCAGCTGCAAGGGAAGAAACGGCGGGTAATCGTGTTGATAGGTCGGAGGTGCCGCCAGTGCGTAGCCATAGCAGGCCCGTTGCGTCCTTGAATCTCAGGGTTCTCATACACTCGAAACGTGACGTCAAACACGACGGGCGGAATCAGGTGACGTAGACTTCCAAAAATATATCTACATTCTCCATAAGAAGTAAGATATACCTATGGAAAGGTGGAATATTTCGCCTAAAAATCACCACGGCATTTGAGTTGCTATGCAATAAGCATCATGAATTTAGTGCTTGAAGCAATTAAAAGAAATAAGTGAATACGTAGAATTTTAGCATTTTTTGATAGTTTTGTTACAAACTATCTCGTTGTTGAAGAGTGTCTAGTAAATTATTATTGAGTAGTCTGTAGATAAACTGCACCAAAAAACAGGGTTTTAGGCCGTAAAACTAAACATCATGCAGAAAAGCAACTAAATTTTGTGCAAAATAGCGTTTTGCCGTTTCAAAAAAAATGCTATTTTGTACAAATTTAGTTGTTTTTCTGCATGATAATTAGTTTTACGGCCTAAAACCCTTTTCTTTTTTTTGTGCAGTTTATCTACAGGGCTGCCAATAAGAATTTTTACAGTCTCCTGCAGCAACGAGATAGTTTGTAACAAAACTATCAAAAATGCTAAAATTCTTACATATTCCTTATTTTTTAAAATTGCTTCAAGCCTAAATTTATGATGCTTATTACATAGCAATCCCAATGCCGTGTGGTTTTTAGGCAAAAATATTCCACCTTTCCATAAGTATATCTAACTTCTCATGGAGAAGTAAGATATATTTATGGAGAAGTCTACGTCGCCTGATTCCGCCCGTCGTTTTTGGCGTCACGTTTCGGAGTGTAAGGAGCCGCCCTCGGATACAAGGCACAACGGGCCTGCATGGCTACGAACTGGGGCACCTCCGATTATCAACACGATGCCCGCCGTTTCTTCCCTTGCAGCTGAAAAGACGGACAAGGGGAAGCGCAGTATACTCCGTTCTTTCTTTGGACCTAATCGTGTCGGCTATCGTCGCCGGTGGCGTGTTGTCGCGACGCCGAGGTTGTGGTGCGAGAGTTCAACTTCAAAATTTGTTTTCTCGCTTTAAACAAAAATCACTTTGATTAAAGCTTTCAGAATCAAAAGACAATCGATTGTTCTTCCAAACCCACCCTATTTTGTATTTTACTTGGACCACCTCAGGGAGAAATAAACGGCTGTTTATGCGTTAAAACGCACGTTCTGGCAACTTCAGGATTTTTTTACTGCGAGATAATTAATTGAGCGGTTTAAACATATTTTTATATATTGTATACCTGCAGGGCAGCCGGTAAAAAGTTATATTAAGTCCCCGGAGCAATTAGATATTTTTTTTAATAAAATAATAAAACTTCTAAAATTAAAAAAAAAATTGTTTTAGAAAATATTTAAATTAAACAAAACTGCACAAGCCCAACCACATTGCAAGTCGAAAGCCTGCAGATTTAAGAAAAAAACATTGTGGGGCGTTTCATAAAAAATCTGATTTTTCATGAATTATGGAGCGATATAGTTGCACGCTATTTTTAGACGTTAAAACCGCGCCCACGCCATCAGTTTTTTTTTTCGTCAAAAATATTTTAGGGAATGGCTACGGACAATGCAACAAAAAAACCATAAATCTTTTTTTTTTCTTTTTTAGAAATCGAAGGTGGGAGGTCGCAACTGGGACGTTTGACATGGAATGACGCACCTGTCAAGACAAGGCTCTTCGCTGATGAGTGCGTTTTGTATGCTGAAGTTAAAAGTCCCGCATTCTAATTAATTTAAATACATCTTTAGCTCGCATTGGAGAGCAATGCAATAAATAACAAAATTCATTTAATCTAAAAAAACACCTTTCTGCATGACTATTATTCACGACATCCGATAACAAGGGTTAGAAATTATAAATATATGGGAGTAACCATCTCACGTGATCTACGTTTGAGAACGCCTATTAATAATATTGTAAAAAAAAGTTAATTCTAAATTGTCTTCTTCCTGCTAAAGAAGCGCTAAAACTGGAAAGAGTACAGCGGCTCGCTATGCGTTTATTTTTTTCTTCCAAATATCACTTTACCCAAAAGCAGACTTACCGCTACTCAAGACTAGGTGCAAAGAAAAGAAGTTGAAATTTTCATTCATGATTATAACTGACTCAGTGTCTATTGATAAGAAAGCGTACCTGACTTCTGATGAATCATTACTCAAAACAAGCATAGTTGTACCCTACACGAGCCCAGGTGTTTCGAGGATGGTTTCAAATACATTCTTTCCCTCAACTATCAGCGATTGGATTTCTCTTTCAGAACAAATCGTCCTCTGCCAATCACTTGAATCATTTGTTCTTATATTGCATTTAGTAATAACGCGACGGCGACTGATATGATTGTAAGATTTGTTCTGTCGCGTTTTGAATGAAGCGTTGTATGGCCTATACATATTTGCTTATGCGCATGCGCTAGCCCTTTCATGGCGCATAGATTTTGTTAACCAGTATCTTTTTGGGGGAATGATGGTGGTTAATGACGGTCATTATTTTCGTTTATATTTTGTAAGTAGTTTCTTGCGTCGGCCAGCCATATTCGCTTGTCGTGACGTTTTGCTTTGTGCGACTGTCTTGTTTTTACTGTATTTTATTATTTTAACGTGTTTTTCTTTACACTGCCACAGGTTGTTATAGGTCATTCCTTTCATAGTCCCACAAGGAAACTAATATTATTAAAAAAAATAAAGCGTGAAGCGGCACACAGAACAGGACATACTTGGAATGGGGAGCGTCTTGGTAAGGGTAATACAAATAAAGGGAAGAGCACAAAAAACAAGGACGAACAAGACGTCCTTGTCTTTTATGCTCTTCCCTTTATCTAGAATGCGTTACCGAGGTAATAAACACGCTGGTGCGACCAAGCAATTTGTGCACCGCGCGACGCAACATCATCGAAATTTCAGTCAATCACTACGGAATATCCTCAAAATGTCGCACCGACATCTTCCGCGCAATTTTATACTTCTCGAATTTTAGCACTTTCTTTTTCATACACAGGGTAAGCCAGCAACTAACTTGATGTGCAGTTTTTATGTTTCTGTACTTCATAAAACATACTGTACACAACTAATTTCAGTCCCTCGGTAAAGCATGACAAAAACGTTGGAGGAAGCAGCTTTATTTAGACAACTGCGAGTCCACATGCCTGAATCATTACATCAGAGGGGAACCACATACTAGTATGTGAACATCTTCACAATAAAGCTAGTATACAAAAGGAATGCCCCCAGAGTGGACCCAAGATAAAAGGTGAACACAGAACAAAGTAAATTACACTTGTGTACCGTGAAAATGTTTTCGGAGTCATCGCATGCCCCCTCTTGAATTCCGCACGTGTAAAAATTTAGGTCCGAGAATTGAAACATTCTTTTCCCCTGGCTTTCTTCTTTGACCCAGTTTCCGAGCTTTTACCACAGTCTGGGGTATTCTACATCATGATAAAAATTTAGGGCCGAGAAGCAGGCAGGGGCGGATTCAAGGGGGGGGGGTGCGATGGGGGCGGCCGCCCTTCCAAACAATGTCAGCCCCCCCCCCCCCCTTCCCTCTCGGAGGGCAATTTGACGTGGGTGGACTCCCCGGTGCACAGGAAAGAATGGGAGAATAGTATCCTTACAAATTTTCGCCCCCCCCCCCTCAAAACGGAGTTCTGGATCCGCCCCTGGAAGCAGGGGGGGGGGGGGTCCTATAACATCTGATACGCTGACCTTCCCCCTCTTCGGAAATATCTGCGTCCGCCCCTGCCAACATGCCACCAGCGCGTCCAAGTCTCAGAACGAGGTCGATAGCACGCGGGGACACCAAGACCGTCTAGCTTCAGCATGTTTGCCGATTGTGGCCAAGTCCACTACTGATGACGTCATGTGAAGGCCTTGCCTTCTGGTAGTATTGCGTCACCCCACCGGGAAGTGCGGGGAAATTTGAATGTTGGTTTTCGCATCTACTTCATTTCCCGTTTTCTCGATGGCTGTTCTGAATTCTAAGATAATAAATAGCATGCCGGGAAGAGTAAATCCCAGGGAGGATTCCGAAGATGTAATTAGTTTGGAAGAAACAAAACCCGCCGGATGTCCATTTAAAACCTCAGAGAGGCGGCGTTGAGACTTCTACGACGTCCACCGGCGGGCACTCAACCTTGACCAAAGTCACCTCCCCACCCTTCCCTGGCTCCATCAAACTCTCCAGCAACTCCGATACATCTTCCGTCTTCTCCCCGGCACCCCCTTCGTGCGCGGCTGGCGCTGTCGCCTTGGACGGCAGCTTCTTGTGCCGCAGCTCCTTGTGCTGGACCAGGGAGACGATGCTGTTGAACTGCCGCCCGCACACGTCGCACCGCGGAGTATCGCCCCAGTGCACACGCTCGTGGACCGTCCTGTCCTTCTTGTGGGCGAACAGGGCGTCGCAGAAGCTGCACTTGTAGTTTCCCTCCCTGTGAACCTTGAGGTGCCTGACGTAGTTGGCCTCCACCGCGAAGCCCTTGAGACACGACTGGCACTGAAAGGGTTTCTCGCCCGTGTGGGTCCGCTCGTGCTTGACGAGGCCGGAGTTGTTCTCGCAGGAGTACGGGCAGAAACGGCACTCATGAAGCGCCTTCTCGCGTCGTACCTTCCACCTCCTCGGCGGGACAAACGAAGGACTTGCGCTACCCCGCCGGCAGGGAATCGCCACTTGTGCCGCTGGAAGAAAGGTTGCCACGGGGTACATGTTGAACTCTGCGGTGCTGCATCGTGGACTATTGGCGACTCCAGTGAAACCGACTTAGCGTAGAGGCAACGCCGAGCTCAGGAGAGGAGGTCGTTTCGACTCTGTCGTCTGCTACCACTGCTTGGTTCCCGTAGGCAGCATAGAAACAAACATTAGTTTTATGCTTCCGCCGTGTCATTTCTACGCACTGACTAGAAGGTTTCTACAGTCGAAAAATCGCTTTGCTTTCAGGTGTAACATCGATTTTACGCTGCAGGGAAAGTAAATTGGTGGTGTTCCGCGTGCTGAACGACGAAAACGACCTCCTTTCGTCCGCCATTTTGCCTGACCAGCGCGCCCTCGATAGTTCGCTGGAGCCGCGAATAGACAACAGGCAGCTCCGACGTCGAGCCTCTGCGGTGGCACTGGTGCCAGCACCGCGCGTGCGCAGAGACCCGATTCCAGTTGAATGGTCTGCACATGCGTCGCGCCGACGTGACGTCGGAGCTGCAGTCTCCGCCCTCGCAGATCAGCCCCTCCCACAAAGCTCTCTGACCGCCACGATTGGGGGCTTCCTCCTCTCCAGCGTTGCCTTTGTTAGGGTGGAGAGTGTGGAGGGCTTCCTGGAAGGAGCTGATCTGTCTGGGTCGACACTGGAATTTCTCGTTTTGTCTTACATAGCTGCTGTTGAATTGCTACTGCTTCGGTACAACTCTATAAAGACAAACCCTACCATCTTGCATTGAAAGCCATGAATTACATGAATCGAGGGCAGACTCTTTTCTGCTGATAATTATCGCATTTGATTCACTGAATCTCGGCTAAAAAGCTTTCAGTAAAAGGGCAAAGTGAAGCAGTTTGAGCCATGCTTAAAAGTAGTGCATACCAGAAAATAGGAAAAGCACTGCTGAACAAGAACAATAAGTACGAGGGGCATTCATAAAGTTCATATTATCGGCACAAAAAATTTTAAAGAACTCAACAAAACAGGCATCAACATGAGCGCGCGTCCCTCTAGTTTCCGCACAATATAAACATTGCATGATATAGTAGCTCGGAACGCCGCTAGGGAGTCAAAACAAAAATGGCACCACCCGTCGGTGCCAAGCACACGCAGAGATTCATTTTTTTCGATTTCAGGGGAAGCAATGCCAAGGATATTTATTCCAATCTAGGAGCGTTGTTCGGGGACAATGCGCCAGTTTATGACACTTAGGGTAAATGGCGCAGACGTTACTAGTGTGGCCAAATAAGAGGAAAGCACTTTAAAGGGATACTTCAACGAAATTTGAAATATTCCCGTCGTGTTCAAAGATAGGTTGAATATGATCCACAATATCCGTAAATGACAATCGCACGTTTGTATTTTGATCCTGGTGGCTGTATTTTTCGTTATAAACGGTCCACTCTGGCAAGCGCTCGGAGAAGGCCCAGCTTAGAGCACGTGACATCCAACGCAATCGTGACGTAGGTCGTCTTAAGACGAGCAAAGCTACGGCGAGGCTGACGTCGAGAGGATGGCCTAGTCGTTCCAGCCACCGAAGCGGCTGCTTTTGTGCGAATTTTGAGTGACGGGTTAATCTTCTATAATCTTGTAGGGGGACAATAGCGACTTCTGCGACACACAAGAGGGATTCTCGGGAAGAGGGGAGTTCCTCCTTCCCCCTTCTCTCGTCGTGGCCGGAGGCGAGACGACCTCCGTCACTAGCTGTCAAGGTTCCTAGACGAGCATTACAAACGAGGCGTTAGCGACATCCACCAGGTGCTCTTTGCTAATCGTTTAGTTCGTTTTAAAATTCCTTTTCGCGACTTTTTTAACAAGATATTGGTATGTTCCATGTGATACTGCTCTTTTGAACACATATAGACCAAAAACTGAGCGCCGAAATTTCGTTGTAGTATCCCTTTAAGGGCGGCGACCAAGTGATTGCTGAAGTGGAGCGATTCCTGAACCCTCAAAAGGAGGAGTTCTATAACAACGGCCTCCGGCATGTGGTGCATCGCTGGAAAAAGTGGGTAACTTTTGGTGGTGAACATGTAGACAAAGTCTCAACTCCTACTCGAGTTTCATTGCTGAATCCTCTATTCCTTCATGACAATATTACAAACTTTATGAATGCCCCTCGTATGTGTTCCTGTCTACCATTTCTTTATCACAGATTATTGCATGAAAACCACGTTTTCCTTAGGATGTGCGATTTACTTTCGATTTGGCTCACATTTAACTATCATTCCACGTCGATGCGGAACATCTGTATGGTTGTGGTCCATTACGCCCTTGATTTCAACTATATCTTATTCTGTCCAATTTATGAACTTTCATTTTCATAGGAACAACTGCCATTCTGTTAGTTTGTATGAGAAAATTATGCACAAAATATTAATTTCCAGATAAATCAACTTAGGTAGAGCTTCAGCAAAAAGAGTTTCCAGGTTCGAACAAGAGTTCAATCGAACTCTCGTTCGATTGAACTATCTTATACTATTTCCCTTTTACACTTCTCGAGTGTGTAAGCAACTTAAACAGTGAAGATGTGATCTAAAACTTATAAACATGGAAGCTGGTCTTGCATCTGTAAACAAACAATAGTACCCTCCACGATTTAAACGACTGCTGCAATCCTACAAGCCACAAGTCAGATGAAGAGTACTGAACACCACAAAGCATTTTGAAGTGTCAATGACAATATCACAAATGTAAGCAAAACAACTATACTCCGTTGCAGGTTAAGAAAAGGAAGACAGGTTTCCTCCCACAAGGCCCTTCACTCTCTCCACTTTAACAGAGGAAATGCTGGAGAGGAGGCTAGCAAGGAGGCGAGTCCACTCTCCTCTCCAACGTTCGGTCTGCTAAACTGGAAAGAGTGGAGGGCTTTTGCGGGAGGAACTTGTCCCACTTTTCTTAACCCGCAACAAAGTGTAGTCTTAAAATCTGAGAATACACAGATGAGATGCCAAGTGTACTGTCACACTTTTCTGTAGACCCAAACCAGCTCTCCAAGTGCCAGGTAATAAAACTGATACAAAACATTGACATGAAACCGATGGTACAGGGCATACAATGTCACATCCACTTATAACAAACTCTGCAATTACTGTGTGCTAAACGATACAAAAACACCATGAGCTATTTATACAGAGCAGGCCATCCACTGGGTTTCATTTGAAGGATATGCCAGTCATTGCTAAGCTAGACAATTAATTCCAGCACGGAGAAGATAATGCCTGCAGTGACGTTCACTTCTCTTGGTAAGTGGGTCACATTCGGCTTCGAAAATTGCCTTGAAAAGTACAGAAAAACAAAGAACAATTTGTATTGTATGTGTACTTTTTTGTTGGTTCAGGGTACAAATTTTTAGTATACAGGCTATGCTGTTAGCTTGTCCCCCAGTTCAGTCCTCCAAACGATTACGGCTATGGAGATCAAAAATGCACTTTGTGTATGACAGAACACGCCTGTCATGGCTTGGCGATTGCTTTATATTTCCTTATTACTCCAACATATACATCACTAAACAATGAAATATTTAGAAGTCCGCACAGAAGTTTATGGCGATAATATTTTTACGAAGGTTGGTTCTGGATTTTAGCAATAATTTATAATATTTCTCTTCCAGACAACACATGCAAAGGCAAAGATGACAATAATCTACCATTTACGTTGTTCATAGCCTGCAAGTGGTCAAATTGTGACTTTTTTTCACACAATCTTTTTTGTTCGTATGTCACAAATTTTAGCACACTTTTCAGTGCGTAGTAAATGATTTTGCAGGCTTTATAAGGCACCATATTGCTTAGGATTTACCATATCCTGTATACAATATAAAGGTGTTTGTGTACTCTGAAAGTCGCACACGGGTACATCAGGTGATTTGAGCACCTAAGATGAAGCATTACAAAAACATTTGAAGGCATTCAATTTTTTTTTTACATGGCTGCAAATCCACAAGGTACTTGCAAGAAGCATTACATTGGAGGGAGATCATGCAACATAATAAACTAAAGAGTGCCCACGACACAATAAGTGGCTACCTTCGAAACGTTTGAAAGATAAGCAAAGAATATATCCAACATTAGGGGCATAGCCGAGGGGAGGGGGGGGTTTCGGGTCAGAACACACCCCGAAACTTATCACTTGCCCCCCCCCTTCCCGCTATCCAATCAGCCCATTTTGTTTTACGCCGCCCAATGTTTCGTTCACGACTCCCCGCACTATCAAGACAAAAGATCAGATATTAAGTTTTTCGGTCATTTCTGCTTGCCAGACTAGGAATAGAAATAAGCCTACAAGAAGGCATCCAAGGGCGCAAAGATTATCCCGGCCATTATCCTCTCAAGTCGGAAGAAAAAACGAAAGTCTTCCGTGGGAGCGTGACCTCGTGCCAAACGATAGACGTACAACTGGTCAAACTGGACGCGTAGCTCGCACCGCCAGTGTCAGCTTTTGAGTGGATGGAGTTGCAAGAGAGAGAGAGAAAAGTATGCGAGCTATGCCTCCCCTACTTTTACAACTAATACGTGCCAAGATACGAGCAGGAGGAACCACGAGGAACGCGTTTCGTGTGACGAGTGGCAAGCAGTTACCGGATGTCCCAGTAACTCGTCGTCGCATCTCAGCACGTAAAACGCCACTCTGTGAATTGATTTTTCGCTGGTTTTTGTTTCATGGAGAGCACGGGCAGATTTGATGTATGATTACTTCCCCAATAAAGTGAAGGCTATAATCAGAACCTCCTATGTCAGCACACACCTCGGCTGCACAAGCTGCATCGTCCGAAGCTCCAGTCGCTCACACTTGTTGTCGAGAGCAAACCCCTTACATATAACTCTTATTTATAGTATGTGTGCTCTTTTGGCACTCGTGCATTAATCTGTTTGCTTAGCCATTGAAAGCATGATGTTGTGTGTGGGCTTGCTTTTTTATGTAGGGATTACAGTGTGAATATGAGGCGAAACCGTTCTTGTAGGGTTTTGTTCGCACACACTTCACGTCTCTTTTTACGTCGAACTGCACCACCAAAAAAAACACCCCCTGAAAAACATTTCAGGCCACGCCACTGTCCCACACCCAACCCAGACTTCCAAGTTCACATGGCGCTCCACCTCATTGGATGCTTCTTCAAGCACTCCGGTGCAAAGCGGTGAAGCCTAGCCTATCATGTACTCCATCCACTGCTCTTGGACATAACAACTGCACATCCCCGATTTCTTAAAGATTATCTCAAACTTTTGGGTGTGCACTGGCTCAATATTTTATGATAGAAACTCCATAAACATTTGATCCCTGTTTGCAGTTCGGCAAAGATATAGCGTGCCTTCAAGATAGTGAGCGACAAAGTTCTCGCATTCGCAGATCTGTCATAGTCGAAATGGCTAAATGACTCTATGGGAAGAGATAAACGATGCTTTACATTTTGAGCCTTCCCTATTCATAAGTCATGACAGGCGCTTAGAAACTTTACCTCAAACCCATCGCACACGCATATTAGAGATGTGCATGTGCAACGGCTATTGAGGTTAAGAGCTTCACACGCAACTTCCTTCAGCGAACACCACATGGCATGACTTCTACTGGCAACCTGTGAAAACTTTCCAACAGCTTTAAGACATTTGACTCAAAGAAATACCTTAACAGGGAGCCACAAAAATATTTCCTGCTGGGCAGAAATTCATGTTCCATTTCCTCTTGGCCTTCCAATATTCCTTTTGCACATAGGAAAGAGAGGTTACCTCCTTTCTGCTTGCAGTTTGGCCTTTGACAACCTCCAAAAAAACATATAATTGAATTTGAATCATTCCCCACTATAGTCTGCTACAACTCAAGAAGGTAGGGCGAGGAAAAGAAAGGCCAGGGAGCAGGAAGCAGACGGAACGCTGGAGAGAAGAGGGAAAAACCTCCTCCTCTCTCCAGCGTTCTGCCTGCTTCCTCCTCCCCAGCCTTCCTTTCCATTGCCCTACCTTCTTGGGTCGCAACGGACTATACACAAGTACTACTAGTGGAAACGCTCAAAGATAAAAGGCATTTCTGAAATCTGCAGGAAAAGTTATTGTCGACTAAAACTAAGAAAATACTGCTCCGTCTTTTGTGACACTTCTTCAAGTGTGTACGGTATATCTAATTCAACAATACTCTTAAAAGCTCTGTGTAGCACTCTGGCAGTCACAGAAAGTAAAGAGACAAAACAAAAACTGTTCTACGAATTTTGAGTGACAAGGTGATACAGACAGGCATAAAAGCGACGTTTGGAATGCACAAAAGAGAGTCCGGGATAGAAAAAAATTCCTCTTTCTCCTCTTCTCCAACTGCTTGGGTTACACTCTCCCCCACAGTACCTTTGATAACACAGCAGACAACTACTCAGATGGAGCTTAGGGCAACATGTCCCGTGAGTGGATAATTTAGATGACCACGCCTTGCAAACATGGACACCTCCGGTCCCTGGAAATACTACCCATAATCTGTTGCCTATAATAATGAATCAAGGTCAAGATTGCAAGTAACAAACAACAATTGCAAGCAGTGGCGTCACTAGGGTCAGCAGCACCAGGGGCGATACGCCGTGACACCACTGATTGCAAGGCTACAAAAACCATCGTGCAATGGTCTCTGGCCACTTCCACTTTATGCCTTACATAGTCTTATATCCTCATAGTTGGCGAGGGAAATGTCCTGCCTCCACTTCTATAGACAAGGGGTACACATCACCTGGAATGTCTTTTAGGTTTACCTGCAGTCATGACAGAGAAGAGGAGAAAACAAAGGGGAAGGCTAAAAAAAAAAGATCGAACCACTGTTCAGTGCTGAGGTTTTGTCTCTTTCTCGAGAAGGGCAACCAACAAGAGACAATGGTGACGCTCTGTTTTTTCTTTTGTTGATCGCCTTTTAAAAGCTGCATTCATAATAATGAGGAAAAAAGGCATGTATTCACCAACTTTGTTCCCAAACTAGCTGTGCACAGCCCAGACTGCAGATTTATATATTAGCGAGGCAGAACTGTTTGCGGACGGATGGGTTCGTGAACTTTATGTTTATGTAGCGGACTGTCCACACTGACAGGGTTCATATTAACAAGATATACCTGCTGCAGACCTTCAATAAAGAAAGAAGACACCTTACAACCCGTCGCCTCCCCTCAAAAAAGAGGCACCAAAACTCCGGTAGTAACCTCTACCCGCCGGCACTAAGCCGCGACGGTGTTCGTGTCCCCGTGCAAGCTCCGACACGTCTCCCGTCTTCGCCGCGGCAAGGACGCACACCGCTTCCGACGGCACCTCTCTATGCCGCAGCTCCTTGTGCTGGGACAGGCAAGCGACGCTGCTGAAGTGCCGTCCGCACGCATCTCACCGAAGGCTGTTGTCCCAGTGCACTCGCTCATGGAGAGTGCGGTTCTTCTTGAGCGCAAAGAGTGCTTCGCAGAACCTGCACTTTAAGCTGCCCCCTGTGGACCTTGAGGTGCCTGGTGTAGTTGGTGCCCACTGCAAAGCTCATCAGGCACAACCGGCACTGGTAGGGTTTCTCTCTCGTGTGGATGCGCTCGTGCCTGACCACCGTGGAGCTGTAGTCGGCGGTGTAAGGGCAAAAGCGGCATCCAAGCACCGTCACCTGGCGGCGGACCTTCGACCCATCTTGCGTGTCTGCCAGGCGAGGAACCCCAGCGGCTTCTGCTGCTGGGGAAGGCACGCATTGCATACTTTAGGCAATATGGTACCACTCTGTTATCACCCCCAAAAATGTGAGCACTACTGATATGTTGCGAGCATATTTTGCCGAATAGTTACTGCTTCGTACGTCCAAGACAGAGAGTGTCTTTTGGGAAAGACTGTATCCAGATTAACTGAGGGCACACTTCTAGCTCAGAAATGCCTGTTGTGAACAATTTTCTAATTTCAATCGCTCCATGGCATTCTGCCAAAGGCTTTTGGTAAAAGGGACATGATAAATCCCTGTTCCTGCTTCTGCTTAAAAGCCCAATTGGCAGTGCATGCTACAAAAGAAAAAAGAATATACGGAAAAAAATGGCAATGAGAATGTGTCCTTTCCTTGTGTTCTTTCCGTATCAGTTTACCACAGAGATGTTTTCATATTCCATGATCTTTCGTATAGATCAAGTAGTTAGGGCTACATTATAAATAGGGTTCTGATGCATATTCATAAACTCCAAAACGTAAACCCCCAAAAAACAGTTTTTTTTTTTTTTTTTAGTTGAGGAAAACCAATGTGTTAATGCCTGGAACTGGAGCTATCCTTGAATACCAAAAAAACAGAGGCTTCACTATATCTACAGGGGCGTCACAAAGAGAAAATTTACACGGTCTTTTTGCCAAAAGAAACTAGGCATCGCCGAACGCTCATTCTCCGCCCAAAGGTAGCGCTAGAGGTCACAACCAGATGCCAAAGTTTCAGCCCGATGCGATAACTTAATCAAAAGTTATAAGTGATTTTCTGAAAATTTCAATGGGAAAATGGAGGCCGACAGTTTTTGAATACATGTGGCTCTATGGCACCAGAAACCGCAAACAGGGCAAAAATGGGCTCCAATTTCCCATTGAAATTTTCAGAAAATCACTTATAACTTTTGACCAAGTTATCGGATGGTGGTTTAAACTTTGGCATCTGGTTGTGACCTCTAGCGCTACCTTTGGGCGGAGAATGAGCGTTCGGCGATGCCTAGTTTATTTTTGCGGTAAAAAAGACCGTGTAAATTTTCTTTTGTGACACCCTGTATATATACAGCTTCAAATTGTTTTCATTTGGAACTCAGCCCACACTGAATTATTTTTCCTTCAGGAATTGCACTCCTTGTCTTATCTTCTTTCTTTGATATCAGAACAATATTTTCCTAAGTATACATGTTATGCATATGTATGTGACTATTGCAGCATTTCTGAAGATGCTAGGAGTGTTATAGTGGAATGCTTTTATTTTGTGTGTGTACTTGTTTGGGTTTCTTTATACAAATTCTTTGGATATCTGTCATTTCCCAATAAAGGTCTTGTGTGCTTATCAAGTACCCTGTTGCATTTTCTAAAAATGCTGCAAAGACATGATGTTGTTCTTACAGCCTACACCTGATAAGTGCCAATTTCCTGCTGACCCAAAACGTAGACACAAGAAACGCTAACTCTGGGGGGATGAAATAACCCCTGAGAACATGAAACACTAAATATAACAGTCTTTTCAAATAAGTATGGAATTCTTTATGCTTTTTCAAATTCCATTCCATCAGTCTCCATGAAAGGTTTTTGCACCAGATACTGATTCCTAGAGATATTAACATTTTGTTCTGTGCAATTTTTAGACACCATCTCTTTTTTTCGTTGCGAATTCCTGCAATTGTATAGCTAGTTAAACGGTAAAGCCATATATCTGATTCAGAAACGTCCAAGTTGGCCTTCCACTATGTCAAAGAAAAGAACATCATTTCACTACTCAAAGCACTCTTAGAATCCTAGCAAATGAAGGACACTGAATACCACAAAACTATCAAAGTGCAAAAGATATTTTTGCAAAACTATGAGCAGATCACAAAGATATATATACAGAGGGTGTCCCCGAAAACAATTTACACTTGTTTTTTTTTTTTATGGCAAAAATAAACTTATGAATCGCTGAATGCTCATTCTCCGCCGAAAAGGTAGCTCTAGAGGTCCGAACAAGAAGCCAAAGTTTCAGCACGAACCAATATTTTATTCAAAAGTTATAAGCGATTGTCTGAAAATGTCAATAGAAAAATGGGGGCATTTTCGCCTCATTTACGGTTTCTGGTGCCATAGAGCTTTATGTATTCAAGAGCTCTGTTGGCCCCACTGTTTTTCCATTCAAATATTCAGAAAACCACTCCTACTTTTGAATAAAATATTGGTTTGTGCTGGTACATTTGCCATCTGCTTCTGACCTCTAGCCTTAGCTTTGGGCGGAGAATGAGCGTTCGGCGATGCATAGTTTACTTTTGGAAAAAAATGAGCCCTGTAAATTTTTTTTTTTTTTCGAAGACGACCTGTTTATATAGAAATCTCTCTGAACATGTGAACCAGAAGGTGCCAAGAGTACACAAAATGTAATTAGTACTACCTTTACATGTGTTAGCAAAGACCCACAATGACTTTGCGGGTACCAAGACATAAAATTAGTACCAAATACACGAGCAGCTAATGAACATGGTTGAGAAACAGCACAGAACCATTCAAGGTCATAGCCCTTCTCATAAACACTTCTACAACCTAGATGTGCGCATTATACACTCAGAGAAACAATGCGCTCCTTTACAGAGCAGCCACGCAATAAGTGCAAGGCCGGCGGATGGAAATTGAAGTAAATTAGTGGCTTTTCATGCACCAAAACAACCAAGGATGCCTGGCGTGCCAGAGCGAATGACTGAGGATTACTTCGTGCCACTAGGGATCTAGATAGCCCTGAAAATTTTCTGATCTGCACATAACTAGAACAAAGCCGTGGCACTATTTCCCAGTTCAAATCGATGCACCATCTGCGAGTAATGGTTGCTTATAAGTTATAACTAGGGTTCCATATTTTGGAAGTTTATCTTCCCTTAAATTATAAATGTTTTTTTGTTTTTTACAGATTTGGCGTTTTTTGGTATTTACATTTGGTGTTGGACGATAAACTGGGGTTTATCTTGAAGAGAAAACGGATGCAAGCATGGGATTTTCATACCTTTGGAGAATGTAAGCATGACCCCTAAGTTCTCGAACATATGGAAAATGGCTCTGTACTGATAAGGAAAAGAAATGAAATAAAGATAAGAAGTTAGATAGGTTCATTAAGGGCTGCGCTCTGGGTCAATGCAAAAAAAAGCTGCAGAAAAATATTTCCTTCCCACGAATCTTGGCTCTTTCTTTATTAAAAAAAAACTCCAATTCACTTTTTCATTTTTTTTCATTTTTATTTGAATAAATTGCTTTGGAGGTTAATTTTTGGGGCTTGTCGGTGTTTACCAGACATGTGTAACCCTATTTATAAAGCTGTCAGAATTATTTTAAGCACCTCGATCATGAAAGGATGAGGAGCAAAAGATATCTGAGGATCGGAAGCACTCCCAGGATACGCAATAGATGGTGCCGGTGTGTTCTCTTATTGTAGGTGATAACATGCGGTCGTAACGCAGTCGTTTGCACTGAAGCGCAAATAAGTAAAGCACCCTTAAAAGCCACACAATGCCCCTCATGGCGTGCTCTGTCGAAGCGGCTCACAGTGTTGCTGAGACTACCGTATTGACAGACTCTCGCACATTTAAACAACTCCCGCAACATTTCAGCACGTTTCCATAGGCAGTTCTCGTAAAGGCATTTCTTACACGTCATCCCCACTTATAAGAAATGTTGCTTGCACAATTGAAGGTTGCAGCAACATAAAAACAAAGGGTAGGCGACAGACTACAGTTGAAAAGAAAGACCACTCAGTATGTAGCAGATGTAAAGGTAAAAGCCCAAACATCACTGAAAACACCGTGTCGATCTATCGCGGTATTTTCCTCCCGAAACAAAGTCCCACGCAAGCGCTAAAGAACACATGTCCGCTTATAAGGTAGAATGCTTAAGGTTAATAAATGAATCTATAGTCTAGCTGCGGGCAGGCTAAGAAAGATGCGACAGGCTCCTCCCACAACGCCTCAGGCTCCACTCATTCCAATTTGGCGGAGAGGACGCTGGAGAGGAGGAAACCACCAATCCTGGCAAGCAGAAGGCTTTGTGGGAGAGAATCGTCCAGTTTTTCTTCACCTGCAACGGACTCTAGGTGCAATCATTTGAAATAGGGGGACAGGAGAAGTTCAGGTTGCTTCTGCTTGTTCCAGGCGAAAGAGCCGGGAAGAGCGAAGACTGGGGCACCGACAAGTTTAATGCCGCATCTTGCCGTCGACTTGTCCAAGCTGCCGGATGAGAGTGGAAAGAAATGAAACATTATACGAATACTGCGTCACCGATTCGGGATTCGTAAAATATAACGCTGCATTTTTTTGACCACCAAAGCCACCAAAGTGCCCCTTGACAAATAATTTACCATTTTTTTTTTTTGCCGCAAATTTAAATTATACACATTGACGAATGTGTTGTCTCTGCCCAAACGTAGCGGCAGCGGTCAGGGCAAGATGCCAAAGTTTCAGCACTTCTCTCGTTGAAAAACAGTAGATGACTACTTTAAAATCTTGATAGGAAAATGGGACCTGTTCCCAGTAGCTGATGACGTTCCATTCTGGGTATCCACGGCCTCCATCAGCTGGTTCTACAATTCATAGTTTGTTTGGGCGATGAAAGAACAAACCAGTGTGAGCATTTTTTGGGGGTTGGGATATTCTATTTATCTCAATAAATGTTTGCAACAAACCCTCCAGTACACAGGCTAGACAAAAATGCCCTTGTTGTTCGTAAGCATTGGAAGTCTGAACAGTGTGCAGTGTGCTCCACATAATACACAATGGTCAAATACAGATTGGTCACAATAGCCTAAGAGGCACTCCTACTAAGCCACATTTCCTGGGTTACCAAATCTTACCCTTTCCATCAACTGGAAACTATGCAGTTATAGCGATCTACATTATGCCAACACGACCTAGATGTTTACAAATACATGAATTAACTTGCCTATGATTTAAAATCTAAAATCTAAATATTTATATCTCAGTCTCCACTGAGTCTTGATCAACGCCTATGTTTATCAAAACACTTCTAATACTATAAGGTGTGACAAAAAAAGAAAAAGAAATCCTCTAACACTTTTATTGATGCTGTCAAGCAATAAAACTCAGAACTGCCACTCAGAATGCAGCACCTTGCAAAGCTAGCTGAAACAAAGACAAAATATGACAAACATAAAAGCAATCTACAATGAATTATCATGTGTGACACAGATGTGCAAATAACAGTACACTTTGGCAAAAGATGTCAAATCAAAACTCTTGAAGCATAATTGGGAAGGAAAATTATGCTACTTAAAAAAATAATGTGCAATTGAAAATTATGACTAATCCATGCAGAAGGGGTTTTAACTGAAACTAACTATTTATAAAGCAAAGGAACTGTAAACATTTCGAAAGTAAATTCAGTTAACTGACACTGTGATAATACAAGATGTGTGGCTTATTTCAATGCATCCGGATGTTCCACAGACCTTAAACAGCCACTGAAAAAAAAAGCTTTTTTTAAACAGATCGGTAGAGACACTTGTCCAGAAATAAATTTTACGCAAAAAAAAAGAAAACAGTCTTTTTAATACAATATGACGGCGCGAGATTTATTTTAAATTCTGCGCTCCAAGTCCATGACATCGCAGAATGGTCATACACTCTTTCCACCTCAACGAAGCCGATCCACCTCTTTTCCTGCGCACCCAAAATGCCGAGAGAAAACAAGTGGAATGGGGGAGGTGACTACCGACCAAACGGCATCTCACGCTGTCAATACTGCTCTGAAATTGGTTTTTTTTTTGTTTTTGCATAAAATGTATTTTTTGACACTTGTGTCCCAACTAAACTGTGTAAAAAATATTTTTTTTTCATATGATTGTTTTTTTTAGTTGTGTGCCAAAATATAGGGTGACTGATATAAAACCAGGCTTGATCTTGAACGGGACGGAAAATTGGCACCTGCATGTAGCAACCTCAACTTTTCGTCAAAAGTTTATTGTAAAGGTTCTTTTTTTTTTTAAGTTAAGAATGCGTAGCTTTTTTTTTTGTAAAAAAATAGGGCTAAGAAACTTGCCACAGTCAATGGCGGACGGCGATGCTGACGACCAAGTCGAGTGGCGGGACGTGTATGGTGCAAGTATTGATAGATGGCGCTACCTTCTTGACAAGACTGTGCACGACTACCATGGTTTATTAAAATGAACATAATCTTTTTGTAATGTACCTTTGGTTTAAAAATGAATGCGAACAATAAAAGCAAAACTTGAAGTAAAAAAAACTAAAAACGAATGCAGCTGCATAACGACGGCACTTTTGCTACCAACGACTTTCATCTCCGTGTCGTCTGCTTTCTTTCGCTGGTCGGCTACACCTTCCGATGCTGCTCCCGACGCCATCTATCAATACGCACGCCAAACATCGCGCACTCGACTCGGTCGTCTGCATCGCCGTCCGCCGCCAACTCTGGCAAGTTTTTTGGCCCTATTTTTTACAGAAAGGGAGCTACGCTTTATAATTTGACAAGAAAAAACAACTTGCGAAATACACCTTTGAGGAAAAGTTTGGATTGCTTCGTGCAGGTGCTGATTTTTACGGCCCATTTTAGGTCGAGCCTGGTTATTTCAGCCACATTATATAAGCAGCTTTGTTATAAAGGCTACAGGTCTTAAAAGTTTGCATCAGAAACCTGTGTCACCCATCTATTCACACCATTAACAATGTCATGACTGTTTGCCTCGGTACCTCTGTCATAAACAAGTTCCAGTTATCGTGCCATTTTCCGCTGCAATGAACACTGGTGATATAATAGAGATTTTACTATATCGACTATAAGTAAAAATATGCTACATTATGCAACTAGCACACGTTCATATACCGTCTGATGCAGAACTGGTACGTCCAGAATGTTAAAATACCATGTTACCAAGGAATTATTTCTGCTATACTTTGTGTAAGATTGCTATATTTTCTAGAAAAGCTAAAAGACGGTCAATTGGTATTAGAGGCTGCTCCCCTAGGAACAGGGTAGGATGGAAAGGGATACAGTACTTGAAAAGCTCAGGAAAAAAGAACTTGTGTTGTTGAAGAAGACCAGGACAAAGAAAAATATGTAGAACAGACAAATTGTCTCCACAGTGCTCGCACACCGGTGGCTCCTCACCTACAAGCAGGTGTCGATGGGTGAGGAAGGTGTGGCCGATCCTCAAGCGGCATAGAAGAACCTCACGGAAACGGCTCCGGTTATAGGAGCTTTCCCACGTACCGATGACTGGCTTGATAATATGAAGTTTGTTGTTATCGGCTAAATCCCACTCGGACTGCCACAGTTTTAGAAGTGCAAGCCGTATGGGCCTTGTTAGGTCTTGGTATGGTATGCAGGCTTGTGATGGTAAGAGGTTACGTGAGGAGGCGGCCAGTCTATCTGCTGCCTCGTTGCCTGCAATGCCCACATGGCTCGGGATCCAACAAAACTTAATGTCCTTCCCATCTCCGAGGCCCAGTTGAACTTTAGCACGTACCAGTTGAGTCAGCTTGTTGTTGGTTGGATTAAGTGAACATGCTGCAGTAACAACACTCCGGGAGTCTACAAAAAGAACTGCTTTCATCACTTTGCTCCGGATAATATAGTCAAGTGCAGACAGCACGCCATATAGCTCGGCAGTAAAAATACTAGCAACATTATTCAGCCGTGTCACATGTGTAAACGAATTTGAATGTACAGCTGAGCCTACATACGTTGAAGACTTGGCTCCATCAGTGTAAAATTGATGATATTTTTTGTACTTTTCTTGCAGAGCAAGAAATTCCTGTTGTAAAATGAGTGGGGAGACATTATGTTTATTAAATTTTGTGAAGTACCAATCACAAGCTATAGGCTTGATATCCCATGGGGCAGTATGACATGCACTTTCTAGAAGGTAGACATTTTCACGAGGCAGGCCAAGGGAAAGACGAAGGTTCTCAAAACGAAGACTCAAGGGTCGAACAACAGTTGGCTTGTGTTCAAAGGTACGACAAAATCGAGACTCTCGGATATAAGTGTAGGCTGGATGACCAGAATCCGATAAAACTTTGTAAACATAGACTAGAGTAAGGAGCTGCCGCCTTTTCTCAAGTGACATTTCATTAGAGTCGACATACAAGCTTGGGATAGGGGATGTTCGAAAAGCACCACTTGCTAAACGCAACCCAAGATGGTGCACTGGATCAAGCATCTTCAATGCAGACGGCCGAGCAGATGCATACACAATAGCGCCATAATCAAGACGTGATCGTACGAGAGAGGAATAGAGACGAAGCAGACACTTTTTATCGGAGCCCCAAGACTTGTGAGAAAGAACTTTTAGGATATTCATAGTTTGCATACACTTTTGCTTCAGCCACTTGAGGTGAGGTACAAAGCTAAGTTTACGGTCGAAAATCACTCCTAGGAACTTATGCTCTGGTCTTACTGCGATGCTATTTCCATTTAAACTGAGAATCGGATCTAACAAAAGCCCACGCCGCAGAGAAAAGGGGACACAGATTGTTTTTTCTGAAGAGAACTTAAAGCCATTTTCATTTGCCCATTTAGTCATTTTATTTATGGTTAGCTGCAGCTGTCTTTCACAGCTAGACATATTACAAGACGCCACAGAAATTTGAATATCATCCACATATAGGGAGTACGACACGGAAGAAGGTATGACTTGACAAAGAGAGTTAATTTTTACGGCGAAGAGAGTGACACTCAGGACTCCGCCCTGTGGAACACCGTTCTCCTGAACAAACGAATCAGATAACGTAGTGCCTAGCCGGACACGGAAAGTGCGTCCACACAGGAAGTTCTTTATGCAATGAAGCAATCGGCCTCGTACACCATACATAAAAAGGTCGCGCAGGATGCCATGTTTCCAAGTGGTATCATAAGCCTTTTCTAAGTCAAAAAAGACTGATACACAATGCTGCTTATTCACAAATGCCTCGCGTACAATTGTCTCCAGCCGAACTAAATGGTCGGTCGTGGAGCGTCCAGGTCGACAGCCGCACTGATTTATATCCAAAATATTGTGTTGTTCAAGGAAATAAACAAGCCGCTTATTAACTAACCTTTCAAAAGTTTTCCCTAAGCAACTTGTTAATGCTATTGGTCTGTAACTGGAAGGAAAGGAAGGGTCTTTTCCAGGCTTCAGCAGCGGAATAACTTCTGCCCGCTTCCATTCGGAAGGGAAGTGTGAATCTTCCCACAGACGATTGAAATAAGCAAGAAGGGCAGCGAGCGATTCCTTTGACAAGTGTCGGATCATCTCATAATGTATTCGGTCAGGACCAGGGGACGAGTTTTTCCGGACATTAAGAGCCATTTGGAGCTCGACCATCGTGAATGGTTGATTGTAGGGTGCAGAGGCTCCTCCTGCCAAGCTGACTTTCGTTCTTTCTGCATCCGACTTAAACTTTAAAAACGCTGAAGAGTAATGGGAGGAGTTAGAAATGGCTGCGAAATGTTTGCCCAACGCATTAGCCTGGTCGCGCAACGAATCTACTGAGGGAAAAAGAGGAACTGTAAAGCAGCGGTATTTGCCTTCGACTTTGTGAAGTCGTTCCCATGCTTCCTTTGCTGGGACGTAGCTGCTGATAGAGGTAAGATAACCTTTCCAAGACTTCCTCTTCGCCTGCTTCCTGGTTGAACGAGCTTGAGCTCTATTTCTCTGAAAATCCATCAAATTCACAGATGTTGGATATCTTCGAAATATGCCCCAAGCCCTATCCTGTTTTTTCTTTGTGGCAGAACATTCTCTATTCCACCATGGCTTACATTTTTTGGCAATGTTACAGGAAGTCTGCGGGATGGAGCGAAAAGCAGCATTTATAATCTGATCTGTGATGTATGTGGTGGCTTCATCGTGCGTTAATGGCAAGAACATGCAAGGTTTGAGTTCCGAGTTTATGCTGAAAAGACCCCAGTCTGCCTTTTCCAGCTTCCAACGTGGACAGCGTTTCATGAGGCTTGGAATAGAAACCTGACTCTCCAGAACGACTGGAAAGTGGTCGCTCCCAAAGGGGTTGTTTAAAACTTTCCAAGTAAATGTAGAAAACAATGAGGGGGATGAAATTGAAAGGTCAATAGATGTGAATGAGTTGTGAGCTGCGCTAAAAAAGGTTGGCTCTCTCGTGTTCATAAGGCACAACCCAGAAGATAATAGAAATCGCTCAATTACCCCACCACGCGAGTCCTGACGGGGGCTACCCCACAAGGGGTGGTGGGCATTAAAATCTCCTAGCAGTAAAAATGGATGAGGAAGCTGTGTAACCAGCCGGTGAAGATCATGAAGATGCAGTGGAATGTTTGGCGGAATATAAATAGAAACAACAGTAATAAGGCGGTCCAAAAGAAGACGCACAGCCACAACCTCAAGAGGCGTAGCAAGAGGAACCTGAGAGCAGGCGACTCCATTCTGGACAACCACAGCTACTCCACCAGATGAATTAGATGCAGGGCGATCTTTTCTAAAAACTTGATGGCGGCGCAATACTGATTTATGATGATCATTGAGGTGTGTCTCTTGTAAAGAGAGAGCAATAGGACGTAAATCATCCATAAAAAAATTAACATCGTCAATATTACGTAAAAGACCGCGGCAGTTCCACTGCATAAAATGAAATTTAGACATGCCTAAAAAAAATAAAAAAAGAAGTAAAAGTAAAACGTTGCTAAACTTTGTAAAATTAGAAGGGGATATATAGAAACTTAAAAATCTGCCGCTCATGGCAACACTAGATCAACAACATCACTTTGGGGGGATGACCGGTTTTTTGTTCTTCTGTTTACCCTTAGGAGTCTGCCATTCCATGTCATCTTGATCAGACGCATGAATGGAGACTTCCATGCTCTCATCCATTGCCTCTGCTTCTTGAGGCGAGGCCTTTGCTGCAGCTTTGGGTACTCTCGGAGAAAGGGGCGCATGGCCCCGTCCACGACCGGACCCAGCCAAAGGGGCGCAGGAGGTGCTGGGCGGGGGATCGCCCAAACTCACCCGTTCCTGCCCCTTGGGCGCTGTAGGAGCGGCACGAGAGCCATGCCGCTCCTTTGATGATGCTCTCTCCAGGGAGTGTGGGCGAGAGTGTCGACCCTTCTCCCTGGAAGGAGATTGCGGAAGAGGGACGGCTGCCATAGCCGCCGGCCCATCCTGAGCTTGGGAAGCAGCCTGCGTACCCTCTACGCGAGAGGGCTGAGGCTGTTTTCCCGCGGGAGCACGAGGGTTTGCACTCTGGCTGAGAGGGTCAGCAGACCCTCCAGCCGAGATTGCACGCCCTGGAAGCTGAATCTTCAGCTGGGGCGTGGGGGACTGCCGTGGCTTCCCATAGTCCAGAAAGGACGTCTGGGTTGCCACTGCAACCTTCAGTGGTGCAGGTCCCCGCTGCACCACCTGCGCATAGCCACCTTTGCGTAAAAACGCAAAGCGACGGCGCGCTTCCGGGTAGGAGAGGTTTTCTTTGACCTTTAAGGAAAGTACTTCTTTCTCCTCTTTCCACGTCTTGCACGATCTAGAATACGCGGGGTGTGGATCACCACAGTTTACACAATGGGCTTCATTAGAGCAAGAATCTGCAGAGTGGTCATTTTTCCCACATTTTGCACAAGTGGCCTTACCACGGCAGTTCTGAGAGCCGTGGCCAAACCTCTGGCAGTTGAAACATCTTCGAGGGTTTGGAACATAGGGCCGAACCCTGCAGTGCAGGTACCCGGCCTTTACCGCATCAGGAAGTGTGGTGGATTGGAAAGTTAAAACTATGTGCTTGGTTTTAAGTTCTTGGCCATCACGACGCAGAGAGATGCGCCTTGCAGCAATAACTCCTTGATCAGAAAGGCCCTCAACTATTTCAGTGTCAGTGGACTCAAGAAGGTCATCCTCTGAGATAACTCCTTGGATGGAGTTCAAGGTACGGTGAGGTGTGACGGTGACTTCATGATCAGCTACTGACCTCAGGGCAAGGAGAGCAGCACTCTGCTCGCTTGATTGGATTTCGACGAGTAGGTCACCTGATGGCATTTTCTTAGCTTTAAATTCCTTTCCGACACAAGCTTCGAGTGTTTTTGCGACAAGGAATGGAGATAACTTCGACAGCTGTTTCTCACTTTCAGAGTGAATAACCAAAAACATGGGGAATCTAGCAGGTGTAGGTGGTGTCTTCTTTGTGGCTTGGACTTCGGTGCGGACCCTTTTCAGGGGCCGATCGAGGGAGGTTTTTGCGCGGGAACCCATAACATGGGAAGGAAGGTTCAGTGCCCGGGTGCACCGCCCACCACGGAGCCCAACAAGGGGGTAGGTAATGTGCCATAGCAAGATGGGCTTGGCTGACACAATTACTCTACCAGTGCTGCCCGGGCACTATACCCTAGTGTGGTTGCAGGGACAGGACCTGTTTCCACTCAAGGTTAGCCCTTGCCGCCTAAGAAGGTGAAAAAGGAAGGAAGAGAGTGTAGAAGAAAAGAGAAAGAGGTGGGAGGAAAAGTGAAAGAAGGAAGAAGAGGGTAGAAGAGGCGACTGACTGAATCATCCTGGTCGGGCCAAGCCAGGACACCCGTCTACGAGAAGCAGGGGCCGAAGCGGTGTATTGCCTCGCCCGGGGGCCCCGAAGGGTCCAAACATACCCCGGGCTCAGCTCAACCACCAGGGTCCCCTTTTCCCCGGACACGGGTACGCCACGCACAGCCAGGCGTGGGTGGGCGAACCCACATGGCTCGGGGTTCGTAGTGACGCCACTCACCAAGCACCTACTATAAAGTAGGTGCCCCCTGCGTGCGGGTATGGTGGCCCACGTGGCTGGGGTCCGTGGTGACGCTACTCACCAAGCACCTAGCACCTAAGGTGCAGGCGCCCCCTGCGGGGCTTGGGGTCCGTGGAGATGCCACTCTCAAACACCTGCTTTCACAGGTGCCCCCTGCGGGGAATAGACCCTTTGTAAAAATTTATAAAGACTGCATGCAAAGCATGCACTGAATTATGGCAATGTCCTTTATGAAAACGTCCTTGCCGCCATGCATTCATCTATGTGACACTGAAGAGAATGAAAGAGAGCGAGGGTAGCGCAGTTGCTCGCCTGGATATCCCTCTATTGCCTTTGAAGACACCTCTGTCGTCTGATACAGCCGGTTCTATACAGGCAGTTCCCAGCATTCCTTTTGACGCTGCAAGCTTTACAAAGAGTCAATGAAGACAAATTAAAACTAGTGGTGGTTTGAGAACTGCAAGACCACGAGGTTAATGCAAAAAGATATTGTCCTACCCAACTTGCCGTACTGGGTGTGGCTATTTCTGACTTCCTACAAAAAAGTTCCTGCTTGTGTGGATATTTTGACCACAAATTAGGCTTGTGCTTATTTCCTAAAGACAGAATATTATGTAGGGTGAAGGGAGAGAGACTATGAATTACCAAGGATCTGTGATTTGCTGGGCTCCTGCGCAGCAGACAGACTGGCCTGCGTCACTTCACCTTCAGATTACGTGACTTCACCTTGCACCTTCAACGTTAGAATCTTAATTTGCTCAAATTTCTAAAAATGCTGGGTTGGTCAAAATAGCTGCGATACGGGATTCACCGCCCGCATTTCGGCTCGGAAAGATGGGAGACAAGGCAGATGCTGTGTTCAAGCTGCACCCCTTATGGTCGTTAGAAAGCTTGAATATTAGAAATTTACAAGCAAACGTGTGTTCCTCTAGTAACTATGGACCCTATGCTCCTGCAGATCCCCACATGAACCCATGGCTAATGCCAAGCTTTTACAATTTGTGTCAGAAACAGAAAAGAAACACTTTTGCCGAGGTATGAAGTCTGGACCATGCGTCACACCTCAGTTCATGCACCTGAGTTCATGGCTCATGCCAAGCTCTTAATTTGTGTCAGAAACAGAAAAGTGAAAAGCACTTTTGCCAGGATATGAAGTTTGGACCATGTGTCACACCTGAGTTCATGCACAGCAATCAGGGGCGGATTTAGCGGGAGGTTCGGATGTCCTGACCCCCTCTTGATTTCTGCATGAGTAAAATTTAGGGCGTGAAACGAGGGAGAGGGGGAGCTGGTTCCTAAACATATGGTACGCTGACCAACACCTGACCCCCTTTCAGGAAATTCCTGCATCCGCCCCTGACAGCAATGATGTCACTCTGCATGCACCAGAGAGCAACCACAATCTTTGCATCTATCTATGCTGTCTGCAGTTAAAAAGCTTAACAAAAAAAAAGTGGATTTCTCATTTTTAGGAAAAGAATACAAAACCCAGAATGAAATAGATCGAAGACGACGTGAAATTAATACCGTCGAACGATGCAGTCACGAATGGAGTTCATTCCCCAAGCGCCCACTCCACCATCCATCAAGGTCACTCCGCAACGTCTACAAAAAACAAAACAAAAATAACACAAAAAGAGATGAAATAAATTTAGTTTTGCAGCTTTATGCAAAACGCCTCGACGTAATCGCGCGTAGGAGTTGGAATTCCAATCTAAGGAAAGCCCTCATTTGTTCGGAAGCAAGAAACCAACGAGCCTACTCACCTCGCCTCCAAGGTACGAGGTGCACGAATGCCTCGAACAGATGACCTACCCCCGTTGTCACTCGACATCACGAACTCACCGTCGTATCACTGAGTCACTCGATATCACATCAGCAATTGTGGAGTCGTATATCACACTCACTCACCCACACTCACGCCACGAGTTTGAGTGAGTGAGTTCGCCTCGGTGCGATCTCGCCTCAGAATAAAATTTCGACTTTTGTTCCGGACGAATCGACGATCCAAGAAGACTTGAGGACGGTTTTTGTCGCAGCAACCGAGCAGTTGATTTGATATGCAAAGACGCAGCGTTTACCGATAACGTTGATTCCGGTGTACGCCTCGGCGACGGTGCCTGCGCTGCTGCAAGAACTGCGGCGAAATGCACGCGTCTTGCACAGAGCACTGTTGGCACTGTCGCACTGTATCACAGTGACTTGCTGAAAAGGAAAAAAACAAATGTAACAAGTCTATAAAGAAAAAAAGTGCCAAACCAAACCAAAAATTAAACACAAGCTTGGATTGGATTGATTTGTACAATGGAAAGCGAAACTCTCGTTGTCTGTATCATTTCCCATTTTTATAAATAAAAACTAAGTGTACAAGCACCGCAAAAACATTCAATTTTTAAAAGCGAAAATCGGAATTGTTTGCAGCTCTATTGTGAAAAAAACTAAAATTCGAAGAGATCGTTAGATATGATATTTTTCACTTCAAACAGTCACTGGATCAGAGAAAGGAAAAGGACAAATTCCAAGCCGAGCCCGAACACGATAAACGAACATTTTTGTTTTTCGAGTGGTCTTGCGGTTCTGGATGCATGCGTCCTTGTGCAGTGGCCCTTCCCGTTTATAGACTGTTCCGTGGTTCATCTAACTGCAGCCACTGTCAAAGGCAATCACCGGGCTTAGCTCTTCACACGCCTGGCTGAGTCGTGCAGTCTTTGGAGCGCGCTCTGGACCCAGAGAAACGCTCCTGTGTTGTGCAGCCGAGTGTTTGGATGGGTGTGCGGCCCTTCGGAAAGCTGTGTTTGCAGGTGCGATTGTGGAACAAGTGTGTTTCCTAAGGCCACGCGCTCCTACCTCCTATACCAAACGCTTCTCGAAATGATCCCTTTCTACTGTAACGAAGTGAGAAGCGTTTTCGGCACATCTTCGGGCTCTACGAATTAACAGGTTCATCGAGAGAGGACGACTACAACGTGAGTATTTGGGGATTTTTATGGAATGGAATGGTTGCAGTCTTTAGAAGACGAAGCGAACAAGCGTAGCTGGAGGCGGTAAAAAAGTACTACCAAACACTTACCAAGCATGCATAAACAATGTTACGTTTATACAGTACAGACGTTTTCACCGCCGCCACAAATGCACAAACGCGACAGAGCACCGACATGCGCACACACAGCATCACCTGATATGTAGCTTACATGGCCATTCATGCTATGCCGAAGTGATGTTATCGTGAGCGCAGCAAAGGCCGATAAAGTTGGCCTTCTCAATTAAGCTTTTAATAATTGTCAGCCATTAGGATCAGGTTACTGTGGTGCTAGCTTAGAATTTATTACATTTAATCCACCACTTTCGGAAGAACTAGTGCTCCCTGTCAGAGACTTGGTTCCAGGGTTCCTTGGTAGGAAACTTCAGCAAACAAATGGGGCCACAAGGAAGGGTTTCGGTTCCGAACACGCCTCAACCATCTTACCATGGAAAAGAAACGGGGGCATTGCAAGACCCCGAGGCTCTGATCCTAGATCCTGTTCCTTTCACTGAACTGCGTTGACCTCAATTGAGCTCTTCGACCGTCGCTTTTGTGTCCACTGTGGATTATTTTTCTCCCCCCCCCCCCCACACACACACACACACACTTTTGCACAAAGAGGTCTCCTTCCCCTCTTCTTTCTTTTTTCAGTTACTTCTAAAATGTAGATTGAGGAGCTAGCTGGGAGATAGACATAGGCCTGTGACAGTCTTCAATTCAGCAGAATTTAATCGTTGAGTCAAAAGAATGAAGTGGTCTCTTTCTTACTTCCTCTTTAGACGGAGTGTCTTGGTTCAAGGATACAAGTTTGCACAGGGAAAGTGGGGTCGCATAGTGCGGAAAGGAGGATTCGTGGAATGTTTTCAAACAGCGCTTGAAGGGAGCGGGGGGGGGTTCAGAATTCCTAAAGCTTCCTCTGGGTTTGGCCCTGGCCCACGCAACTTCACACTGAAAAAAAAAAAGACTAGAAAAGTGGCAGGCTTTCTTTGGACTGCCAATTTTCAGTGTCATAAATATGAACGATAATATCCCATTTATTTTAACACTTACGCACTTTGTCAGGGCCTTTTGGATAAGGAGCAACATGCATATGGTCATGTCACAATAAAAGAGCACAGGTTATGTTTAATGGGACTCTGCAGTTGAATTGAAATTCAATTTGACAGCTGCCACATAACCCGGACGTGACTGTGCATGTGTGAGGCTGTACGCACCCTGCAACACTCGGTTGTGTCTTGAAGTATCCCAGGTGTACCACGGCCATCCACAAGCGGAGGCTGCTACACCGGGACGGAATTTTCGCATCGGTACGAACACGTCGACATGGTGAGTGGATCGCTCGGTTTCACCGGCGGCCTTTCTTGCACGGTGTCTTGCTACATAAAGCCAGCTTACACTATGCTTCATTGTAACTCGGCAAAGGGCCAATGCGACAGCTCCCGTAAGCCAGTTAAACTTGTTGTTTGGCTAGTTGGTGCATGATGCTCAGGGAAGCTGTGAGCATGAACAGAGGTGGACGAAGAAAGGGACACCTGTCCATGTCCCCTTTATGTCTGTCTCTCTTTGCGCTTGCAAGTTTCCTTAGCCAATTAGAGCGACGGAGCAAAGTGTGTGGCAGCTCTCCAGATGAGGAGCGCACAGTAACAGTTTGTTGTCCGACGTTTCGCTCCGACACGCACCAATTGGCACGGTGGAGCCTTTGCCCTTTGCCAAGTTATGCTGAAACAAAATGTAGTGTGGGCTTGCAGGTGCACTTTGAGTCTCCTCAGAATTTACGCGCAACTTATTGTGTTAAATGAACACTGCACATCCAAGTACATTTCTTAATCCTCTGTCGTATGAAAAATATGTTTCGTACAGGTCGTGGCCATATAAACAGTGGTGAAAATATTTTTCTAAAATCCCTCGGAAATGTAAATTTTTTTTTTAAAAACCAGTGTGCAGATGACGCACTCTGTTGTCTGCTAGTTGCACCTATCGTGAGATGGTATATACGTAGGTATATTACATCCTAACTTCGTCGTCTGCAAATATGTTTGCCTTTGAGAAGCCTGTTGGTCTCTTGTTTTACGGGACGATAATTATGCCTAGAAATTTTGTAAGCTATAATTGACCTCCTCAGTGCACATTCTGTTGAAAGTACAAGCTTTCTGTCTGCAGGCGCCAAATTCTACGACTCATTTCATAGCGATAAGGCCTACTGTGGCCACTTATGTTGTCCGCACCCACTGTATAATTTGTAATCAAATTTCAGCCCAAAATATAAAGTTATCCTTAGGTAACCTTCATCGAGTCTGCACCTGGTGTGTTGTCTGCAAATGAACTTTCAAACACAGTGCACCTTGCCAAATGCCTGCTATTGCATTATACAGAAATCATCATTGACATAATCTTTCTTTCACAAAATCCTTCCTGTCTTGTCATAATGAATGCTCTCGAAAAAACAAACCCTTGTGTGGTCTGCACATTTAGATAACCTGCACCATGCAAAATTTCCAACTTTTATACATGAAAACTCTGTGGATTATAAGCCAAAAGATATGATAGTGCTTTCGTTTTTTTCCTTTAGCACTAGAAAGCAGTGTTCATACAGCTCCTTAAAATTATTTCAATACCTGGGATTTTGATAAAGGCCTTTTAAGGGCCCTTAAAGCTTTCTTGTAAGTTGCAATGCTCCTTGCATTCTTTGAGAATCCAGAAATGAACATGTTTTTGCAACGGTCTGAGAAGTTCGCTGAGGGGAAGTGTATGCACAAACTCTGGAGTGCAGGCGGTCAAATAACATCAGCAAAAATAAGAAGAAAAGGGTGGGGCACTTTCTCTGCAAACAATGTTGATTTACATGAAAGGGGATACACTTCACTTCTCTTCACTCATCCGAGCCACGGCGATGCATGTAGTAGTGCGCAACATTATTGCTGAAGAAAAGCGGTCGCCTCGGCAAGCGACATGGCAACACACTTCTTTTGCCGCTAGATCCATCGCCGTCCGATTTTGGCCACCAAAAAATGTGTCGTCTTTTCTACCAGATGTGCTTGCTCCGTGCACAGGTAACACATCTGACAATTTTAATCGGGCTAGGATCGTATCCAACAGTTTCCGTTGCCAAAGTCGCCCACACTCACGTAAATTGTCATCATGATTGCATCATGCAACATGCCCCTGTTTTAAAGGGGCTTCAATCTAATCCGAGGTATCCCGTGTCATTGCCCCTTTTCTCTGTGATGCCTCAATTTTTTTTCTCCCAATTCCCTTGAAATCCTTGAAAACTCCTTGAATTGTGATAAAAAATTCTGGTTAAACCCTGCAAGGTGAAATAAGTTGTTTCATCCCCCTTCAAATTGATTAAAAATGTGATCCGGATGAAGCACCTTTAGTGTTGTCGGGTATTGTATGCCATTTAAAAGAAACATTCCTCAAGCATGCTTGCTAAAGAGCTGCCAGACTTGTTGCAAGAAATGAAAGGCACTGATGAATTTTTCTTTCAGCCGACCCAAAGAGGGAGACAAATGGCCCGCATATCCTGGTGTGTCACCCCACCGCATTTGCACAGCTGCGGTGTGGTGCAGCCTGGCCGGTGTTTCATTATTGACGAGGAACACTCTCACTTTCACACGTCATTTCTTTCCACTTTGTTTTCCCCAAAGCTTGGTTTTTACCCAACAGAGGGCCTGTAGGCTTGATTTTTTATGTAGCGTAAAAAGTGTTGGCAATAATCAGAGTGACGTTGGCGGGACGCAACAAGCCTGATCTGTCCTGGAAGCAGTCGTCGTAGAATACAAGCTTGACTCACTTCGGCCTTTGTGCTGAGCAGCTGCTAATCACGTGCATGGTGCACGCTGCATTGTTCCTGCTAGAGCAGTATGTAGCTTCTAGGAGCAGAGTAACGCAATCCTTTGATCCCGCGCGTTTCACCGGCAGAGCAGCTCCGCGCGAATCACGTGGTACTCGTGGTTTTAGGAGGTGCTTGCCCTGTGGGAGAACACATGAAGATGGACGCAACACGGTTGTCTAAAAAATAAACGCCGAGTTCACACTTTTCGAAACTAGTCTGTTGTAAAGTTGGCAAAGCACTAAACACTTTATCAAAGTTTTCATAATATTGGATGCGTGTGAAAATTTTGAGAAAGCAATTTCCAAGGCCATGGTGTTTGAAGCAGATGTTTTTGCAGCGGAGATGGACTTTTTGGGTTGGCTGGAGCGGGTCACGTGAGCAGCGTGTTCTGAACAGCGTGAGAGACCGTCAATGCATGTAGCTTCTAGCTGCTTCCCAGCGATTCTCCTCCACTGCATTGTCTGCTGCATGATGCCGCTCAGACAATTTTCTTTTTTATTTTATGTTCTTACGTGGCACACAACTTGGCACAAATTATTGTAAAATGTTCCTTTATTATGTCAAAAACTATTGTCGTTCCGTACATCCACAAAATATAGAAGAAAAAACAATTTTCTCACGTTCCCCACGCATTTGTGACCGGAGCTGGAACCTCCGGGAGTTTGCTGCTAGTCACCGAGAGATGGCGTTCTAGATTGCACTACTCTGCTCCGAAGAAGCCATATAGTGCTGTAGTTCACGCAGGCTGGAGTGGCTACAAAGCGCGCCCCTCCTTGGGCGGCGGGAGAAGACGAGTCCCAGCCGAACGCTGATGCCGTGTTCAACTACGGCAGCCAAGCTCCGCTTCATAGTTGTTTTTGTCCCTGTGGATGTAGTTCTAAAGTTAGCCGCCTCGCCAAGAGCACTTTGACAATATTCTCTTCGGGGTTCATTCTCATTAGCACAACAAACATCCAATCTTTATACGCCGACAAAGCAAAATCTTCTTCAAGGCAACCCTGGTGATTTTTTGCGATGCTTGCTCAAAAACTATGGAACTTATTGCCAAATCCGAGATTTAGTGGAATTATGGAAGGATGATGGGTGTAGTGGGTAAATCTGGTTCTGTGTACTTGGGAACTTCCTTTGGTGCTCCGTCGTCCCCTTTTGCCTGGCTCTTTTTCTGCATGTTTCCCATAGATGTTGTGCTTTCTCAATGTCTTTGGTGTAGAGTGGCTTGCCACCATGTGACAAAGCGAAAACCTGGAGGAGCTTTGAAGGATTTCGTGATTATAATGCATTAGTCGGCGCACTGAGTGGGGAGGGGCTGGCCCATGGAATGATGCACCGGGGGCATTGTGACTAGACATGTAGCATGTGTACCCCGAGAAGAAAAAATGTGTTCAATCAGTCTCGGCCATGTTGTTTTAATTTTACTATCTCAAGACGCATTTAGCCCCGAGCTGAATGAACTCTAACTGTTCCTGGTCAGGAAATAGTTGGCAGAAACGGATTTAAAAATCAAATTGTACGATGTTACACAGAAATGATTCTTGCTTCACTTTTTTGTTTCTTTGAGAGATATATTAGGGGATCAAAGTGCAGCACGCTGGCTGGGAGGCGCAAGTCAATGCCCAATTCAAGGGATTCTGCTGGCATTCATCCATCCATCCTAAGATTGCAAAATTAAGGAGAATATAGCAAATTTGGGCTGGCACACCTTGAGTCTTTATATAGATGTTGAACAAAACATAACAAACCAATAAATATAAGATGGGCCACTCATGGAGATAAAAAAAAAAAGTATGAGCATCCTCAGTGCCAGGGGATGGTTTGGCAATTTCCTAATTTTGCACATGTCTGCTGCTTTTGGGCCCACTTGCTTATTTTGTCTAGCTGGTTCATTGTTCGATCTCATAGTTCCTCTAAATGAGAACTTAGCTGCTGTTTGTTCACCACATTCTGAGATGTCTTGATTTAGTGTTTTGTATTTTTCAGCTTTGCAGATGTCACTCCTGTGTGCAGGTGAAGAAAAACCAGCAGAATGCAGCCACGAGCATTCCAGAAGTCATGATTCTTTCACTCAGCGTTCTTTTTTGTTAAAAATGATTGGCCACTTGTGCCACATGAACCGCCAAAATTTTGTTGTCTTAATATTTATCTTTTCCCCTCCTTTCTTTTTACTCTACTTTTTCCCTTTTTCAATTTGAATACTCATGCTTGGTATTGGGTTTAGCACCTTTTTTATGTGTGCATTGATAAGCAGTAGATTTGAGACCAGTTTTTTTGTGTAAATTGATTGATCATATTCTGGGTGTAGTTTGTGATTGTGGTTACATTTCTATGTTGCGGCAGTTGAGGTTGACAGCACTTTGTTGTGGATGACTGATCAGTGCCATCTCTCATGCTCATAAGCATGCACAGGAAGTTTGTTGCAATCTTGTGCTGTTTCCATGTTAAACTATACATACTATATGAGACCTTTGCTGGTGTCTCGTGAAATGCCCACCCGGTGTTGTGGGCACACTGTATTCGCAGGACTGCACACTTTTTTTAGCTCTCACTCCCTTTGTAGTTTGCTATATATGTTTGATGATTTGTAAACGTCTTAGAGGGGCACAGAAGTGAATCTTGAGATCGTCTTTTTATGATGCGAACTCAACCTATGCACCCCACACGTGTTAAAAATAAATTACAATGGTGTGTGACCTTTTTTCCCTATTAAAAATGCAATCAAACATCATGACATGCCCCTTTTCTGGGATATGTCTTGTAGGGGCGTGCCACAATGTTTAGATGTATTTTGGGGTTTTCTGAGATGCTTAGGGCACATAGATTCAGTTTACGCAATAAAAAGACAAACTCAAAATCAAGCCGCTTGTGACTGCTCACGGCCGGTTGCACAGCAGTGCAGCCGGTTGTAAGCAGTCACGACCAGCTTAAGAACCGGTTCTAGCGTTGTCGGTTGCAGTCAAACGCAACTGTGTGGACTGGCCTTTGTTTAATTTCTCTACAAGATGTCATTTAGTGGACACTTTTTACGAAGTGCCGCTTTTTTCAACGTTTCATACCTGGGGCTGAGGGGGATAAACGAGTTTGTACAAATGTATTGACTACCCGGCACAAGTTATTGTTGACGTGAGGTTTTAAAGACTGACGTTATATTTGCACATATTTAGAATTCAGTCTTCTAAAAATTGTATGTAACCTCGGCCGACCGGCTAAATCAGGGGTCTCCAAACCCCGGCCCGCGGGAGTCTTACGACCGGCCCGTGACTGACCGTAGTCCTTCCAATGAAGCCCATCCCGTCGCCCGCTTCCAGCAAGTCCGCTGTTACCGGCGCCCACAGTAAAGAAACGGTGCGGCGCACCAACCGCGCAAACTAAGACTCCACGAAGAACGAGAAGAGACTGCCTGTTGTAACGCAGATCCTCTTGACATATTACAGTATTCATTGGACATCGAAATCACCAGCAACAGTATTCTTAGTCCCCTGATTCATGTCTGTAACTAATCGTATGCTGCAATTCCTTTTTGTTGCAGCATATATTTTATGACAGCATAATATATGACTATTGCATATTGTCAGCATCAGTTCTACCATTCTGATTAGTGTTGGGCCCTTTATGAACATGCCAAAGTTCCTAGGCGCTTCGATTGACGAGTTTTATTTGTCCCAATATTTGTGTAATACTATTCTTAGCTAAATCACATTTTAATATAAAGTATATATATTCATGATTGTCTTAGATTCTTTTTTCATGGCTACTCTAATCAATTTTATATTTAAATGATTATATATGATATTTATTTGCTGTTCCCTTATTTGTATTTACTTATTTATTTCCCGGCCCTCGAGACCGCAACGGATCCCCAATCCGGTCCCTTAGCCACAAAGTTTGGAGACCCCTGGGCTAAATCATTAAGAACGCCAACAATCAGTCGGCCAACCGCTGGCAGTCATACTTCTACTCCATGTTTATTTTTGTTGCGCACGTTTGTGGTGCACTCAGTATTGGCGTGCTGTTGAGTGAGTATGTGTCAAAGTGTTTAAGAGGTCAGCTATCTTAAAAAAGAAAAAGTAGTTTCACCATCTGTGACAGTGGAGCCGGTCGAGCTTTGCACTTTGGATGACGCTTGGGCATCTCATTAAAATCTGTGGCCAGAGCGCGATGAAAGACAACGAGCTTGCATTGCTGGCGGTGCTTCTCTTGCAGATCTTACGTTGCAGCAGACTAGAATTGTTGCAGTGCAGTGGGGAGGAAAAAGCAATAATGCTTCAAGCGGAGAGGGTCCCTCTCGCTTGGGCAACCTCTTGCGCCGCCTCTAACTCGTTTCCGGCATTTGCTTCCTCGCGCGTGGCAGAGCTTGAGGAGATCACCCCAGACCTAAGCCACCGGTGCGTGGACTGCGGCTGCCTGTTCTCGACGCGGGCCTATCTGCAGGGCCACTGGAAACGGATGCACCTGCGAAAGAAGGGCCGCCACCAGTGCCGCTTCTGCAGCTACTCCTGCAGCCGGACCAATGGACTGGTGAGGAAGCGTGCAGGCGTTGGGTAGGCATTCTGTCGTATCGTTTCATAACGAGTGTTTTCGAGGAGGAAAGAAAAGTGTTTTTTCTGCGCGGGTAAATCAAATGCGCATTGCAGGAAGCTGCAGCTCCATGGGTGTGACGCTAGCGGTTGGCATAGAGCGCGGAAGTTTGGACACATGGCGTCATCTAGATCAAAAGATAAAAGAGAAAGTGAATTTCTGAATGAGCCGGTGTCCATCTAAGCTATTCCAATATTGTTGAAACAAGGACAGACGTTGCTGACGCGTGTGACATTTATATCGTGGAAAACACTTAGCAGCAAAATAGGATATTGTTTTCTTTCTCGTTAATGAGTTTGATTCGCTGAAATAAGTCCTAAAGGCGCTCGCAGTGTCGATTCTTGTTTTGACAATATTGAGCTTAGGTGAACTTCGACTCGTAGAGAAATTTAGTCTTCCTCTTTTGATTCAGTTATTGTCATGTTCTCCATCTGAACCACTAGTGTCACACTCTCACGGAGTTTCAGCTTCCTTTGATGAGTAGTTCATTTACGCAAACAGAAAAACATGGTTCTTTGTTTTCAAAAACACCCAATATGTTGGTATTGGGTCATATTACATGTTGGCATTGCACCGTATCGTACACCATACAACACTGCTCCAGCAAACACGACATTGACACTTTTTTGTATTTTTCTTTTAAAGGGTTTTAGTGGGCGTCAAAAGTTTAGTCCTACACACGTTAGTCCCACATTTGAGCACTTTCCACCTGAATAGACCTTTACCGAAAATACCACAGGTCCTCTTTTTCGATCCCAGATTGCACCGCGTGGAGTTGCGGGGCAGTTTTGACCTCTGCTCGGGTCCTTCGCTCTTACCACTGCGAGTCCAGAATACAAAGAAAACCGAGCAAACACACCACAAAGCCGACCAGTACCCTGCTTTGCTGCCTTCCCCGCTCTTTTCCTTTTGCGTTCTGAAATTGCAAAATGCTAAACAAACGGGAATCGCTTTTCTTATATGTGGGTGCTCCTTGCATTCCGTACGTAGGATTGCCGTAGTGAGTTGAAAGCACGACAGGAGGTGCTGCGTATTTCCGGAATGGTCTATCGCAGTTTTGATGACGGCCTTTCAGTTCTAAGAGAAAAAGAGAAGAAACCGTCGATCGCATGTTCGCGTTAACGGTGTTGCACCGTGTACGTGGCACAAAGAACGAAAAGAAGGATGCAGATTCAGTGCCTTTTCTTCCTTTGTGGTGATTTGTTCGCTTTCAGAATCCTCTTACCGTGAAATACCGAGTGCCCGTTTCGCAAGAAGCGTCCAGCTCTGCTTTTGAGACATTTGCGGTGTAAGCAAAGGTCACATCAAATTCTCACCCCGGCAAAGTTCCGAGTCCACTGAGTTGTTCCTCTGCCTTGACTGCTTCTCCGAGAAGCGGGCGATGGTTTGTGCGCTTGCGCCGGTCACGAGCCGGTGAAGCTTCATGCAAGAGCCAGCTTAAAGAATGCTCGACACGAGCGATGCGGTTGCTTTAAGGGGACACACCCCTGGGAGCGTCAACTTTTGAACCCTTGGTTTAAAATAATGAAAATTACAGGGTAGGCTGGTGGTCATGCTAGAGGGTGCATAACAAAATTTCAGGTCTGTCGGCTAAATGGGAAGGAAATTAGAGCAGCTTCTATCAGCAACGCGCCTACATTGTTTAGTTAATCTGTCGTCGGAAAACTATCACAATATATTCAAGACCTTTATTCGCTAGATATCTAGCAGAATTCCTAGGGGTGCGGCTATGAAAGGGTATTTGTAAAGTCATTTATTTTTAAAATATTTATCTTCTGCAAAATTGGCCAACTTTTTGGTCTTCTGTGTCTTCGACAAAATGTCAACATTTTTTATAAAAGACATCCGTAAAGTGACAAAAAAAATTCCATAGCCGCATTCCTTATTAAATTTTTTTTTTCACGTGTCCCAACCAAACTGTTTAAAAAAAAACTTTTTTTTTACAGAGGCTTTTTAAGATACAGCCAAACCTCGATGTAACGAAGTCGGTACAATTCGAATTTACTTTGTTACATTGAAATTTCGCTACAAAGAAATTCGGGGCCAACGTTAAAGAAAGTTTCCACAAAATGTTTCTCGGGTGCACAAACTCACCGAGGATGCCTTTATTTCGGTTGAAAGTAGTTCGTCACCTTTTTCTGTGCCACTGTTGGCATTATTATTGGCATCGCATGACGTTTACAAAGCCAGACGGCCTGCATCGCGTCTTCGTCTTGCTGTGTGCTCGCGAACCGCCTCAAGGCATCGATCGCATCCACCACCTCACGGTTACTGGGCACATTGCAGGTGCCTTGCTCATCAGGCCCGATGTCGTCCCCGTCTTGCGAGTTTCCACGAACATTGTGAGCTATCGCCTCGTCGGTCACCTCCTCCGTTGCAATGACAGCAGAGTCGGCGTATGGAAAGTCGTCGAGGTCGACCGGTGTCAGGGGCGGCTCCATCGCTTCTTCAAGGGGCGGCTCCATCGCCATCGCCTCAAGACAACGAGAGACGCACGCGTTTAGTTAGGCCTCCGAAACGAACTACGCAGCGCAAAAGAAGCCGACGGACGAAACGGCGGCGGCTCTAGTGCCCTCTAGTGGCCGTTTTGTACACCACGCTCGCCAGATTCGGCCTGTTTCACCCTTTGCACTTTATCGGGGGCCCGTTTCAGCGCATGTGCTTCCAAAATCTCGTTAGGGACCCAGAAGTTTGTGACGAGGTTTTCCACTAAACTTGGTTACATCGAAATTTCGGCAAACGGGACTTCGTTACACAGAGGTCAAACATACATGGCGTGCATACACTTGCGGTTAGAAAAAGTTATGTACTTCGTTACATCGGGGGTTCGTTACATAGAAGTTCGTTACATCGAGGTTTGACACTTCCCGTGCGTAATCCCTACGAACAAAATGGCTGTTATGCAGTAGAGAAAGTGTCGAGAACACCAAAAGCTGCAGAAATCGTCCCCCTCCCTCCAACATCCGGGAAAGTGTCAAATGTCCGCATCTCGAACATTTCCGGGGAACACTGAATACTTCATATCACACAATTTTTTGGTTTTCCTTGATTCTGAGAAAATTGGCTTGGGGGTTAATTTTCTGAGATTGTTGGTATAAACCGGAAAGACAGAACCCTAGTCATCAATGACAAGTTCTCAAACTGGGTTTCTAGGAAACGTGAGATTCCCCAAGAGCGTCCTCACGAGTTCCCAAGCTCTCAAATCTCCTCGACTGTAGCTGTTCCTTAAAGGGGTACTCCAGGCGATTCTTTAGCTACCCCAACTATATTTTCTGAATCCCCGGACTTTACTCTTTCAGGTAGGGCATTTAGTACCACGAAATTCAGAATAGTTATTGTGAAATCCGCAAATGAAAATGATGCAAAAACCAACATTCAAATATACCCGCACTTTTCAGTACCGTGACATCCGTGTCAGGCAGGCTTGCCAGTCGTGCAAGCAGACTAAAAAATAGAATATGCCAATCATTTGTTTTGTGCTGGAGCACGAGTACTGAAGCGAGCTACCAAAGCATTCATTTGACACCATGTAACTGCTTGGAATCAGTGGGGAACAAATCCTACAGTCCAAAGTGTGAATACCTGCCTGCCGCCAATGTCACTTTTTCATTGTTGCCAATCAAGACTTTCAGTTTGAAAAAAAAAAAAACGATGGGGACAAACACTTGTAAATTCAGTAATTTGGTGAGAAAAAAAATTATTTCAACGTAATATTTGGAGTACTATTTCAGCAATGTTTGTTTGTATGTTTAGCAAATTTTCAGGCAAATCTGGGACCATGAAGAAAATGCAGGAGTACCCCTTTAAGTGAGGCATTCTTCCAGTTTGAGCACTGTTTTAGCATATCTCAGCCAGTCAGTGACATATAGCTATACAGCCGAGCACTCCCATAGCAGTGGTCTCACGCCCATTCGAACGTGGGGGCCAGATAGACCACCCCTGAAAGGTCAAGGGCCAACGTAAAGTGGAGAGGGGGAGGGGCAGGGGACAAAAAAAAAAAAAAGAATGCGGCCATGGTGCTCCAATGTTTCAATGGAGCCGAGTCCCTCTGCGACACACGAGAGATTTCGTAGAGAAGGGACCTCATACTCTCTGCTTTTGTAAACTCGTCAGTTTTTTTTTTTAGTGAAACCTTAAGCTTTGATTTGTTTAAAGCAAGGGTCTCCAAACTTTATGGCTAAGGGGCCGGACTAGGTGTCTGTCGCAGTCTCGAGAGCCAGAAAAAAAGCAAGTAAATATAAATGAAAAACACAATAAAAAATAGACCTAGATACGGTACACATTAAAATACAGAAAATCAAATTGGAATTAATTTAAAAAAGAACCCAAAGGTACTATCTGGGAAAAATGAAATGCAAACAAAGGGAGCGCATGGCTCGCGGTACAGGCTGCGCTGCCTGTACCGCAAGCAACACGCTCCTTTGTTACATATTTCATTTTCCCCGATAGTACATTAATAAAAACGCTACATGTGAATAATGAGACTCGTGGCTAAGGCAGCTCAATACCTATATAGCCTAATTCATTATTTAGCCAGTTATGGCATTATGCAATAATTGTAGCCCAGAGAACTCACTGGACATAGATTGAAGCGCATAGGAACGTCGACGTATTCGCAGAGGGAAGAACACTAAAGAGAACAGTTCGACTGACGATGAAAATACACTATACTTACGACGCAGGGCGCTTAGGCACATTATACGTGAGAAAGCGAAATAATTTTAATGTAGTTACAGAGGCACGAGACACGGATGTGCTGATGATGACAATGCACAATAAATATGACGTGCAACTATCAGAAGGATGAGAATCAGAACAGATATGAAGCGTTCGGTGAGCATTGCGGCGGCGTTAGTTTACACGCGCTTATTTTTATTCCAATGGGCCTACTGAATACGGGCCGTGGACCAGGCGTTGTCACAAGGACGGCGGCCAGCCGCGGACCGGGGTTTGGAGATGCCCGGTATGGAGGACTGCTTTCGGCCCTTACGTGATGTGATAACGAGATTAGAATGCACCGCACCCCCCCAACATACTGCCAGTTCTCGATAGAACAAGAGAGCAAGCACGGTCGATTCTCTCGGGAATCAATCGAGTCCGACGTGTCTCCAAATAAAAGCTCCCCGTATGACGGTTTCACTTTCCGGACAATTTTTATAGCGGCACTACGAGAAAATACTCGTATTTCAATTGCGGCATCTCGTAGAGGCTACGAGCCAGCGCTCGCAGCTTTATCTTTGGCAGACGTGCCTGCTAAAGGAGAGTAGTGCGTGGCTGAGGAGCATCCCGGAGCGAAGAGCTCGTGCTGGCAGGCTAGTAGCAGAATTGTGGTAACAGCGATTGGCAAGAAAGCAAACTGGGAAGCAGCAAGGGCTGGTTCACATGTTTGCGTCGGTTGCATCCGGAACCAAAACGATGGCGACAACCGAACACCGGATAACCGCGTCTCGCGATTGCATCGTAAAGCTAGTTTTCGCATCATTTGGCACGTTGCGCACGGTGAACGCTTCTCCCAATGACTGTCGTTTCGGTCGCTCCGAACGCGAGCTGACGCAGCTGCCTTATTAACTGGGCTTGACTCAAATACAAGGTTAAAGACAATAGAATTGCGCAAAATATGCGCGAGCGGAAATGAACTCGGCAACACGAGATGATCGCGGCAGACGCCATTTCTCGCACTCAAGACGTGGGAAGGAGGGCTCACAGCTGGCTGCCTGCAAGCCCGGTCCCGGCAAGTCACGGGCCACGTGTTCAAGACACCTGCCCCATAGTTACCGACAAGGTGAGAACGGCAGGGAGGGGCTTCGATTGTTCCGCCTCCGGCGCGAGCTTTCAACCCTCCACGACACCTCGCGCACCTCCAGCGTGTGTTCGCAATCGGAGCGCAGCGGAAGGCACAAAGCGTGCGCCAGAGGCCAGGCGTTCGAAGACGCACCCTGTCGTTCTCACTTCGTCTTTGTCTATACTCCATTCATGCATGAGGTGACGGTACAGTCCCCGGCAATATGAAAGACACACCTGGAGCACGTGGCCTAGAAGGCAGCCGACGGGGCGCTGCGCATGCTTCGGGCTATTCTGCTTTACCCCTAGGGAAGGACTTGCTCGGGGGCTCGGCCGAAGCATGTTGCGTGCTTATCGGTTTCGGTTTCGCGGCGGGAAGCGGTTCGTTGGCGTTGTGCCATGGCCGTGTTTCACTAACGCCGCAATGACTATGCGAGAGAAACCGGCCCGAGCCGAGGTGATTATTCTGACTCTGCTAAAGCGAGAGATCAGCACCATGCCCGTAACCAACAAATGCACTCTTCAACGAATTTTATTTGTTAAATAAGGGAGTCGGGTATAACTTTAATATTTGTTTATTTGGCAGTGCCTGTTTTGACAATTTAGGTTAGAAACAACCAATAAAAAAACGGTGATGACTAGCTTGTTTCGAACCTTCGTGACCATGTCTCTGGGCATGCTGCCGATCAAGCGTGTTCGGATCCGTTGGAGCACCGAGCAAGTGTCCTCCTCTCGAAGCAGAACGGAATAGCCTGGAGCGCACTACAGCGACCCCCTTTCCGCCCGCCCTTGGCCGCGCGCGTCCAGTGGGCCTTTCATATTGCGGGAGACTGTGCATTGGGAGCTATGGGCTCACAGGAACAACCAACCACTTCCCTCTCTTCACCTGACCCTGCTCTCTGCACATGGGTAGGGACGGGAATCTGACCACGTGGCAAAAGATAGACGTACGACTGATCTAACGAACACATACTAGCCTCCGCCTGATTGTCGGCTTAGGGGTGAAAGAAAGGGCTGTGTAGTATGGTCATTATTATTGGAAAGGTCCGTAGTCCCCCGTATTCTACTTTACCAATGCCGAGGCCATTCGGGGCAGATTTTGCCACTCTAATATGTATTCTTTGCATCATTCGTTCCTAGAACTTCTAATAACTGGGATCCCTTACCTGTATCGCTAGCGTCCATTGTTGACCAAACTTTGTTTTGTACAACTATTACTAACCACTAGTTTTCTATTGTTTTAGTATTCTTTGTTATCAGTATCGTGTTTTTTTCTTCGTAGTTTTCATTCCCCACAGTCTTCTGTAAAGCCTCTGTGCCCCAAGGGTAAAATAAAACAAAAAAACACACGGTCTGCTCATATGTTATTCCCTAAGACGACTTGAAGGCGAAAAGCCCTAAGTGGCAATGCATTGAAAGACAAACGCATGATTTACTCGCTGAGTCATCCCTCTTAATGTGCTGAGTCATCCTTAATGTGCTGGGTCATCCTTTCCAGTGTGCTGAGTTTTTATCATAATTCTCTTAGTCATCCATTGAGTGGTCAGGTAAACGTTTTTGGTACGTTCAGTGTTGCCGATGTGTTTTCACTCAAGGACTTTGATGGTCGACTGAACGATGAGACATGTAAGGCTTTCGCCTTAATAAATAAGTGTTCCTTGAGGTTGACCCCCATTGTAGATTGCGACTGCTGATTGGCCTTCCTTTGGACCCACCCGACGTCCAAGTTGCTTTCTTCCCTCGCCAGGTGAGGCACGAGCGCACGCACACGGGGGAGCGGCCCTTCGCCTGCGACACGTGCGGCAAGACGTTTGCAGTGAAGGTGAACCTGGTGCTGCACCAGCGCATGCACGCCGGGGAGCGGCCCTACCCGTGCGAGGTGTGCGGCCAGCGCTTCACCTACTCCTCCCACCTGACGCGCCACCGGAGGACGCACACGGGGGACTGCCCTTACATCTGCAGCGTGTGCGGCAAGGCCTTCAACCAGAAAGGGAACCTGGACGCCCACACCATGACCCACACCCGCGCCTTCCCGCGTTGAGGGCCGTCCACACGAGACACGGGAGGTGCCATGCACCGGAAACACAGCGCGTGTGCACTTCTCACAAGACGTGAAAGTTCCGCCATGGGCGTACGTTTCGAGCCAGGAGATCGTTGACGCCACGGACGCGACAGCGATGCCACCAGAGGTGAAGCCAAAAGTGTGGAGGGACATGCCGCCAACGACGGCCAGAGCCAAGAGCCGACTGAACTTCTGTTTCAGTCACCCTCGGCATAGCGTGTCTCGGTTTTGGTCATCATTGAGGGGCGTGTCCCTCCACACTCCTGCCCTGTTGGTCAATGTGGCCTCCGGAAGCTTCCCACCTTCGTGGTTCACGCAGACGGCACACCTTTCCTCCTCGCCACCTTCTCTATCCCCTTTCTCATTTGCGGGAGATTGGGGACCGACAACGAGGGCAGAGGCCTCGACGACGGCGAGCAGTGCGCGCGATTGGCTGTTCAGACCCACGTGACGAGAACGCTCCTAGCCTGTTGGTCGACGTTGCAGTGCACTCCAGAAATTGTCGCTCAAGCTTTACACACACAAGGAACAAAACTCTCACACAGCGCTCACTAACAACTTTGTATTGCATGATTAACTTCTGTTTCTAATCCTACTTTAATTTGAGATGATATTCAAATAGAAAAAAACGAAAATAAGATGGCAAAAAATTCCCCTTTAATGTTTAGGCAAACTTGCGGCTAAATACTGTAAACGACTTATTTTTCGCTGGCTCAGTATTTCGCAAATTAAGTCAAAGCTGAAGTTCTGGAATAATTCACAGGTTCTAATTTTTGCGACGCGGTGGGATCTCAATATAGGTTCCAATGTGTTTACATTTTACCGTAATTGTTCGCGGGACCTATTTTTCTTTAATTGTTGGTGATTCACGAGGTCCTCGCGAAAATTAAGTAATTTACATAATCAGTCTCTTTTTGTGACACTATAGACGGCGTATTAACACATTTGTCTTCCAGTCGTATGATGTTCTCGGCTTCGACAATTTTCCTCCATAATTGGTTGACACTTTTGCTAATACGGTGCTGTTGTTGAAATGCGCCACACACCCACAATCCCGACGATGTATTCTTAAGTGGCCAGAGTTGGCGTTGACGATGTTGTTGTTGTGTTCACAAAGGCGGTCATTGAGACACCGCCCACTCTGTCCTACCTACTGTCTTCCGCAGGAAAGGGGGAATGAATAGACAACCCCCTCAACGCAAGACACAAAGTTCGTTCTATTTCTTGGAGCAACAGATTCCAGGATTTGAGAATGTGGTCACGTTTCTGCACAGGCTGGAAAGTTGTTTGTTGGGAGCTGAAAACACGATATCAACATTCACTCTGTTCGCTGTTTTCTTAAGGCTATGAGAAAAATTGTGACTGTATGGGACAATGACTGGTCTTCTTGTCCTGTCGCTGTGTGTTTGCTTGATGCCGCTCCCTTCCTTCACTTCTTTGAGGATAGTTTCAACCACTGACACCAATAAGAAAACAGTGTACCCTGCGGACTTCAGTCTTGCAATTTGCCCGTCGAGGCTCTTTTTTGCCCCCGAAACCCTGTTTTCTTATTGGTGTCAGTGGTTAAAACTATCCTCAAAGAAGTGAACCAAGGGAGCTGCGTCAAGCAAATACACAGCGACAGAACAAGAAGACCAGTCATCGTCCCGTACATCCACAATTTCTCTCATGGCCTTAAGAAAACAGCGAACAGAGTCAATGTTGATATCGTGTTTTCAGCTCCCAACAAACTTTCCAGCCTGTGCAGAAACGTGACCACATTCTCAAATCCTGGAATCTGTTGCTCCAAGAAACAGAACGAACTTTGTGCCTTGCGTTGAGGGGGTTGTCTATTCATCCCCTTTCCTGCAGAAGACAGATACGTAGGACAGAGCTGGGCAATGTCTTAATGACGGCCTTCGTGAACACAAGAACGAACAACATCGTAAACGCCAACTCTGGCCACTTAGGAATACACCGTCGGGCTTGTGGTTCTGTCGCACATTTCAACAACAGCACCGTATTAGCAAAAGTGTCAGCCAATTAACAAGGGAAATTATTGAAGCCGAGAACATCATACGACTAGAGGACAAATGTGTTAGTACACCGTCCATAATATTGTCACAGAAAGAGATTGATCATTTAGCCGCAAATTTACCTAAGCGTTAGGAGAGAATTTTTTGCCTTTTTATTTTTCATCTTTTTCTATTTGAAAATTGTCTCAAATTGAAGTAGAAGCAGACGTTAACTACGCAACATGAAGTTGTTAGTGAGCACTGTGTGAGAGTTTTGTTCCTTGTGTGTGTGAAAGCTTGAGTGACAGTTTTTTGAGTGCGCTGCAACGTCGACCAACATGAACAACCAACCCGCTTAACATGAAGTTCTAACAGCTCCTAGCCTTTGTCGATGGACGGAGGCGGAGGTTAGCTTTCTCCCCTGGAATGCCAATGCAAAGAAATGTATGACATATTCGAGGTTGCTACTGCCTTCGCAATAGTACCGGGGCAAAGGAGCACATTTTTGGTATTGCATCGTTGGGCGAAGGACCACGCCAGAATCAACCTCGGGACCACGGCCGATGTTTCACCGAGAGGCACGCCACGTCACGCAGTTAGACCACGAGTTAGACCGCCGGGGCTTTTTCTACTCTTTTCGTCCGGCTGGAAGTCTGGACGAAAAAATTTGGGTTCCATGCTAGCTGATCACCAAATACGTTTTGAGATGTTGGTTTGTAAATAGAGTTTTGGTTTGTTCCGCCGTATTGTCTATTCGTTAAGTTCTTTTTATGGCATGCAGGGTCGTAACAGACGTTTGGATATAATGAACTGTACCAAGAGGCCCCGCAAGCTCGTTCGCTCGTTGCAACAAATCGTGTGTCATTTGAATTAATTACTGTCTTCCGTCAAAACCTTTTTCTTTTTCCCTCGTCTCGCAGAATAAGTAACTGGAGAGACAGCGAAAAAAAAGAAAAAAGAAGCCTGCCACAGAGTTGAATAAAACGGCAGGAGCTTGTCAACATCGTAAAGGAAATTCGTATGTCTTCCAGCGTACAAACCATTGAAGATAGAGTGAGTAGACAGGCGAGCTGGTTTATGTTGCACGTTTTTTAAAAACCTGAGACGACGGACGAAAAGGGGACAAACACAAAACGTCTCAATTTTAAGACGTTTTGTGTTTGTCCCCTATTTAGCCAGCCGTCTCCATTCTTTAGAACAAGGGTAACACAACCCATGGTTGCCTGGCAGCAGAGTGACTCGATGAACTTGGTGCACTAAATCAAAATCGCAAGAGAAGAGAAGACGAGTGGAAAGGAGGTGACTACCGACTAAATCATGTCTCGCGCCGTCAATACTGCTCTAAAAAAATTTGTTTTTTACGCTTAAAATTTGTTTTTGACACAACGTGTTGTTTTAAAAAAACATTATTTTTTCTTTTCAGTGGCTTTTTAGATTTATAGTCGGTGGCAGGTTAAAAATTCAGCGGATGCTCTGCCTCCAATGCCGAGCTTTCTGCCTTTGATAACACTCCGTTGCAGGAGCAGTCCAAGCCTGGCGTAAGGCAATGAGCGCGTGTCCTTGAGCTACTGAGCTCCTACTGACTTCTTAACCTGTCACCGACAATGATTTCGTCAGCATAGCCTTCAAGGCCCCAGCACTCTGATAACACTGCTGCATTAGGTACTCGAGCATCATTTAGCCAAATGTGATTTGAGCGATCAGCTCCTGCTGCTTGGTAATATTGGTTGAGGGTATGTTTATGCAGCCGTGAAGTTAGTCTGCCTCAACGGGCGACTTGTCCCTCGGCTGTAGATGAGACATTTAGCCAGTGCAGTACAACCGCTAGCCTGGGGTCTTTAACGTGCACCACGCAGTAGTGATATACTACTGCTCGCCGGTACAATGCTCGCCCCGTCTTTGAATGGCACATACAAAGTGTTTTTGCAAAAGCTTTCAGAAATTTCTAAAAACGTGCTGTTCGAGATCTCTTTGAGGGGAACAATCTACCAGCCTTGACAGGCATCAAGGATTGCAGAGACATACTAATTAGCAAAATGATTAACTAAAATTAACTTTTTTTAGTTTATTAGCGAAAATAAACACATGGTTTCGCTGAGAAACTTGCTATGCGTCATCGGAAGCCACTAAAGAAACTTTATTTTTTAGAAAGATATATGGCAGGGACGCGTCTCTAGGTTTCGGTTTCTTATCGGAGCGCATCTTTGCGCCCGCGCTCCTGCTCCCCCGTGTTCGCGGCACAAAGCCACCGCCTCGCCTCTCGTAGGATGGAGGGAAGTAGGACGCACATGTGTTGCGCGTCTCGGCCACTGGGAAGCAGGATGCGGGCACAGAGATGTGCTCCGATAAAAAACCGAAGCCTAGAAACTCATTCAAATTGAATGTTTCTACGGATTGTCGTAAAATGCTGCCCCTGCCTTGTCTCTTCCTAATAAGAGTTGATTTAGTAGTTTTCAACGATGCTTGGCAAGTTTGTCAGTGAAACCCTCTTTAATATCACTAATAAAAAATTAATTAGTAAATTTTATGTTAATTATCTCGCTAATTAGAATGGTTTTGCTATCTTTGACGTCCACCAAGGCTGGTAGTTTGTTCCCGCCAAGAGTTTCTTTTTGTCTCGAAGAGAATGTTTTCAGGGATTTTTGAAAGCTTTCGCAGAACGACTTTGTATAATGCCTGGCTTAACCGACGTCCAAGACGTCTAACCGACACTTGCATCTCTATTGTGACACTTGTACAAATTTCCGAGTGGAACATCAGTTTCTGCCTGGTGTGACCTCTTCTAGTCCTAGGTATGTCTTTTCCATTCCACATTTGGAAGGAGGATAATTGTGTCATATTTATTGAAGCAGCCTTGTAAATACAATGCCTGTTGGAGGGTGTTTTGTACAGTGTCCCCAATGCTAGAATGGGGACAACCAAACTCTAAATTAATAAAAGTAATGGCATCCTGTGGATTTCCTTATTTTCTGTGTTTTGGATTGTCTGTGGGAGTTGTTACCTCTTTCATTGTTAAAAACAAGCTTGACTTGCCTGGAACTGTTTAACATTCCTGAGAAGCTTACAAACATGGGCATACATACTGTAAAATACCAGGGAGCGCCCACTTCATTTTCACTGAAAACTGGGTTAATCTAGACACGGGCGCCTGTCTGGTCAAATATACAATTTGCAAAATTCCAAGTTTGGGAAATGTTAATGGGCGCTTGAGTGAAGGGGGCCACTTCAGCGGTATTTTACGGTAGTATATTTTGGTTCACCCGTAAGCGGATGTTGTGCATAGGGCCCCTTGCCTTACTGCTGTGTTTCAGCTGTGCAAGCTGGACAACCTGCCTGTACTGCAAGCATGTGCTGGTGGCCTTGATTCCAGTACTATAGGGCAGTTTTATGCGAGATACTTCCGGCTCAGAACCTCAACGGACGCCTTATTGATTAACTTTTTGGCTCTACATCTTTCTGTGTGCAAAGGTGAGGCGGTGTTTTCCAGCTCGCTAGAGTTCTTTTGTGTTGTGATCGACCGCACCTTCCAGACTAGTTGGCGACAGAAAAGAGCATCGTCTGGTACTCAATCTCTCTATGTACCGGTCTTTATTCGAAGTGCGCACAAGCCGACACTCGAGAGCTCTACCCATCGGCAGCCAAAAAGGCAGTGGGGGTCCATGTTTGGTCTCGGACTGAAAGCGAGAGTGTTCTTGACTGCCCATGGAATGCAGAACCGTAGCTTTCTGCGGGCCGCACCCTGCTAACCAATGAAACAATTTTACCTGTCTGCGAATCTATGATTGAACAGTGTTTTGGTGAGAACTCGAACACGAATGGTTGTAGAACTCTCGCGGCCCCCGAAGTGCTTGTCCCCGAGCGTGCCTTTATCCACTGGTCGACATTAGCTTACATATAACGGCAGAACAACTTGACATTGGCGAAGGCAGCTCCACTATAGCCCCTGCCTCCTGTCCCTTCTGTCCCAGTATTGGCTGCTGCACACTGCCATGAAGAACAGGTGCCAGCTTTTGGGGACATCAATCGAGGATTACTTTGTAGAAAAAGTTGGAAACAAAGGGCAATATTAGAAAAGATAGGGAAGGAGCTTCTTTGTATAAACTTGAAAACAGAAGATGTGCCACATTGGTTGCACACTAGAGATTTTGGGAGCTCTATCTAGGTCATTGCATTTAAATGGAGCAAACAATGTCTAACCTAGGGGGGGAAGGGGGCAGTTGCCTCTACCAACCAGACGCCAATACGTCACTTCCGTCATCTCTTAAAACGGACCTGTAAATGTCGAACCTAGCTAGGTGCCCAACTTTGTTGCTCGAGGGAATGCTCATGGTCGCTTGCACCATGCCCCCACACAGTTAAAACCAGGAATTTAAAAGATGGGGGATTTTTTCAAAATACTGCAGAAAAGTGTTGAAACATTATGCTACCTGCTTGTGCATTGACAGTAAAGAAGTGTGTGAGATTTAAATATTCTAATTAGCTAAATTTCTATTGCATGTCAAGCAAAACCTCTGCTTTGCTGTAAGGAGCAACTAATGCTTCCCAGGTTTCAAGGAGCTTTCAAAAATTCCCACGAACGTCCAGCCAACCAGCGTTTAACCTCAAGTTCGAAATGCTGATTGCACATTGCACCTCCCATGGATCACTTTGTTTACACTGGAACGCTGGGCTAGGACAGCGGAAATCATGACCATTTAAGAACGATGATAAATTCAGTTTTGTTTCCAGGAAAACACTCTTGAAAATTACCGCTCCAATCGTACGCCGAAAACGAAAGTAACTTGTTTTCATCACATTTATCCTAATATCGCACCTAGGGTTCACCACATTGTAAAGAGACGCACCCGAGTATGAATCCAGATCACATCCAATCCAACATGGAGGTCCAAAGTTGTATTTTCACAAGTTGGTTGAAGATAATGAGTTTACATCTTCGAATTTGCTAGGTTATTTCGGGAGAAATATCCGGTGCTCGCTTTCTGAAACTTCATCTAACATCCTTGAACTTACCACGACCCTGGTCTTGGTCTTGAACTTCGCTCCCGGCGCCGACGATCCGTGCCGGGCGTGTGTCAACAAGCCGGTCATCTCAGCATATCCAAACAGACTCAACTGAGCCACGATGTCTGCAAGTGTTCTTTCAGTACCACAGGTGCGACCGTTCTGGCTTTGAAAGCGCTTCGTTCGGAATCGTACTAGTGTTCTCGCATTTCACGTCCGTGACCTGTTCTCGACTCGCTAGCGTCTGTTTCGGTAAGTGATCCGTCGACCGGCGATGAGCATGTTTTTGTTTCGTTTAATTTCCACCAACGTCCACCTAAGTTTCGTTCCTCTGTGAAGAATTCTCTTCAAAACGACAGGAGATGCCGCCGTCGCGAGCTCGCCGCCCTCTGTGGTGCTTCGGTGTTTTTGTGTCGCTACTACGACCGGTGAGCTGCTGCAACCGGTCATGTGCAATCTTCAGTTCTTTGAAAGGGCCTCTGCTCTGCGCACGATCCGTTGCCTCAGACTGCAGTGAGATGAATTTGGGTCCGAGTACCAGTGAAACCAGCAGTGACGACTGAGAGCGTTCCACCTCCAAGCACGCGCTCCACGCCTTCTGCCGTGCCTTGACCGCGCAGCGCGGCTCGTGAGTGCAGGAATCGCCGCAGCGTTGTCGAAGGTCGGAAGCTCGCGCTGAGGCGAGATAACTGAAGCGCCTATTTTCATCTAGCACCTCTCCGTGAGTATAGACCAGGGGTGGCCAAGCTGCGGCTCGCGAGCCGGATGCGGCTCTTCGCGTGTTAAAGTGCGGCTCGCGGCTCCCTCCCGTTCACACGAGCACTTCCCCAAGTAGAGAAATGGAACGCGTTTGATATCGAAAGACAGGTTGCGGTTTTGGTACCTTACCTACAGTTGAACTGCTTTTGACTCGGATAAATTGAAAGTAGTCCGAGATTTGTTTTTAGCCCTGAACAAAAGTTTGCCTTGCCCTCGCCCCCGCCCCCCCCCCCGGCTCTTGGAAGTTTAGTGGTTCTGTTTGCGGCTCTTAGGCCGGGTCAGCCTGGCCACCCCTGGTATAGACCTATTGCTAAATTACCCAAGCATCAAGAAGCATGCAGGGAACGTAGTTACACGCGCTCGCTCGCCTTACCTGTATTACAGATTTTAAAGAAATCGTAACAAAAAAGGCGTTTGCGGACGCACGTGTGAACTAGCACTTGTTTTAGATTTTCGCTTAAAAAATGCGACTGCCAACGCCAGCACATGTAACTACATTGCCAGCATGCTTCTCGATGCTTGGGTAATTAAGCAATAGGTCTATTGGCGACAGGCGCGACCGAAAGAGTCGCTGTGGTCGGCCTTCCATGATTGGCTTAACGCTGACTATGACGTCAGCAAGGGATTTCTCATCGACAGGAATAATGGTAATGTAAGAGATTTAATCTTGATGTTGTTCGCAGTGTTGGTTTCAGAGCGCAGCGATTTCAAGTTTCTACCACGCTAATTACAATCATCATTGAACTTCTTGTTTGCAGGGTAATGACGTCACGAGAGGGAACCATTTAGGGCGCCACCAAACCATCTCGCCTTTAATAGGCGCAGCAAGCCCTAAAGATATGTCGTACAACTCCTTAGCTGGCTGTAAATGTTTTATGAAAGCATGAGAGAAAAGAAAAAACCCGCAGAAAGAAGGGGAAAGGAGACAAGCGAGTTTCGGGCGCACGCCCTTTGTCAGATTATGGGAAATTAAGGGAAGCAACGAAGAATGCGGGGCTGTCGGAACACGATGCCAGAAGATAAAGGAAAAAGCAAAACAAAACGCGAAGGGCACAGCAGCAAACGACAACCAGATGGAGAGAGAAGGTCGGGAAGAGAAAGATACCGAGGACTCGAGACTGCCACAAATGGGGGAGGTCAGGGGAACGAAGGAAGTGGGAGACCACCAGGCTCCTTGTAGTGGTGGCTTCAGAATTTAGTCGGTTACTAACCATTAGCAATCTCGTGAACCGAGCCTTTCTAGTAGCCGCTGTTTTTGTATGGGTGTGTGAACAATTGACTACAGGGTGTCCCCAAAAATATTTTCAAGGTTTTTTCCCTGCGAAATGAACTAAGCATCGCTGAACGCCCACTCTCCACTGAAATGTAACCCTAGTGGTCCGAACCATAAGCCAAAGTTTCATAACTAACCGTTATTTTATTAAAAGCTCCGTGATTTTCTCAAACTTTTCAATGGTAAAATGGCGGCTGGCAGTGCTCTCGAATACTTGGAGCCGAATAACACCATTTGCCGAAAACAGCCGAATACAGGCCCCATTTTCCCAATTAAATTTTCAGATAATCATATAACTTTTTAATAAGATAATAATTGTAAAACTTTGGCATCCAGTTCCAACTAAAGCCCCTCGATGTTTCCGTTTGTCTTGCAAGTAGCGTCAAATGCGCGAGCGCACGTGGCCCGATGTCTCGAGCGGCCCTTGGAAGCAAATGGCGGCACAGCACTGAAATGAGCGGCCCTTGGAAGCGAATGGCGGCGGAGCACCCGCTCGTGCCACGTGTCTCGCGCATTTCCACAACAATGGTTGGCGGTACTTGTAAAAACGCCTTTATCAAGGGGCTTCCAACCACTAGCATTACATTTAGGTGGAGAATAAGTGTTCGACATGTGCATAGTTTATTTTGCAATAAACAAAACACTAACCTTTTTGGGGGGAAAGGGGGGGGAGGGGGACACAATGTACATATTGATGCTGCCGTCTGTAGACAGAGCAATTGCCATAAAATACACCATCACAAAAAAACAGACAACTAGTCCAATGTGATTTTTTTATGTTCTTCTCACATTTTTTTGCATATGTTAGCCATGCTGCTATCGACTGATGCATGGCAGATAGACATGGCGACTTTCAACTCAAAATGTTGCGCTGCACTGTGTTTCGGCCACCATGGTTCATACTGGGCAAAGAATGTTGTTACTCGACTCCAAGTTTTCAAATTGCCGAGCAAGCTCAAGCGCGCTGAAAGCGGTACAACCTCGATGTAGTAAGCAGACAGCCGTGGTCTCTCACGTTTCTCGCATTATGCTCCATTCAGCAATTGCCACGGACAATATAAGCTGAAAAACCCGGCTTTTTTCTGTATCTGCTGTCCCCACAACCCTTATTATTTCTCGAAAGACTGATCTCACCAAGCATTCGGTGCGTGTGTGACGTTACGCCTCCATAACTTTAATCTGGAGGATAGAGGCTGCTGTGAATGCAATGACTTGTGCCGTCCTGTGCTGCACACACAGAGCTGCAGCGAGGTTGTCGCACATGCCAAATGACTCAAGTTCCCCCGAAGCATTGCGTCGGCGTAGCCAATCTGGCCGGTGACATCAATCTGTTTGTCAAATAGTTCGAGGCATGACATCTCAACTTTGCTTTCCACTCTTAATTTGGACCACAGCTCTCTCAAAAACTGGCAGGTACGCCAAAACAGCATGAAGGACTGTTTCAGCCCGTATTGTCTGCAATAGTAGATGATGGGTGCATAAATGCATGCACCTCTTTTCCTTAGCTTGGGTGTGTGTTGCGAGTCTTACAGGAAGCTAACTGATGGACCCAATTTGTATCTCTAAAACATGTCACACACACAAAAAAAAATTAAACATTTTGTGTAAAAGAAAAGGGCTTTATTAGATTACATTATTACAAGACCTAAAATCTAACATAAGAATCGGTCAAGTAATGCTTACTTTTCAGATTACTTTATTAGGGTGTGTTCAAGATTGTGTCAAGTCATTGCCTTACCTTCAATCCAGTTCTTCTAATGGACATCAAGCGGTGCCATGAGCTAATTGTACAGAATTGTAAGTACAGTTGTAATAGTACAGTTGAAAACTGAAGGAACCATTCTGCTTTCTTGTTTTTAGTGCCCTCGAGCATTCTGTTCCTTTCCAGGTCCGGTCATGTCAGCGAAATCACCTGCACAAACCTTTCAAGATTTATGAGGCTCATTTTTAGTAATGTCAGCATTGTTACATTTTTTTTTTCTCGGCAGCAAATTAGATGTGTTTAGGTAGTGCCAGAGAGATGGTATGCTGTCTCTTTTTGTGCTGCAAGGTTTGCATGTGTTCTTTTTGTTTTTGAAAGCATAAACTGCTTTTTACCAGAACACCCCAATCCCAAAATGTTGCCCATTCATTCATCACTTCGTCCTTGCATTTTCCTCTAAATTTAACGGGCAAATTGCCGTCATGTGACCTATACACCAATTCAGTTTCCCTGCTAAATTTGGCAGGGAAATTGATGTCACGTGACTCTATCGCATGGATTTAGATTCTCGCTAATTTTACCGGGCTCTTCACGAATTCCTTTTTTACCGAAAGTAAATCTTCTTGGCAGTGAAGGCATTATAGCTTCTTGTCTTATTAATTTTTGTTTGTAGCTTGCTACTGTGCTTGATGTTGAAGGAACAAGGAGATGATAGTTGGCACTGGTGAACAAAATATTTTTTGTTTCTTGTCGTGAGGTGACATTCCCGTTATTGGATTGTGACTTTGGTAATGCATTCAATGCCACGATTGCCCAATGGCTGGATTAATTTTTATTTTGCTACTGCTGAGAATTTGTGTCTTTGCTGCAGCATGTCTCCTATTTCACCTTCGATGAACTTGACTGGGCAGACAGATTAATTATGGCAAATTTATCTTGTGTTTGCTTTGAAAAGGAAGATTTCTCAATAGCACTCAATGCATTGTGCAGTCATGCCCATTCATTTGCAGGAAACAAAAATATAAGCTGTTGAAGATGACGGAAAAACCTAATCCTCACCAATTTCTTTTTCAGAATATTATGACGCCTATACAAAAACTAATATAAATAAAGCGTTTGTAAGCTTTTTGTACTGCTATGCAGAAAGCTCTTTTGTGGTCCCTTGGATACAATACAAACACCAGTGGCATTCATTTTAGTCTTGATGATTTCATTACTGACACTGCACATATGTAGGTATGCTGCGGGCAACAAATAACTAAGTAAACAAAAGTATTTTGTTTCTTTAAACAAACATTTTGTCCGATTTTGCTTGCTTTCACCTTGAAAAGATGTCTGTCCTAGATGTATGTTTTCTAATCACTTTCTCTTCTTTTGATTTCAGGACAGACAAGAGACTACTAATTGTGCAGCAATTCACATTGGGATAGTGCACTTCAGGCACTCTGCATCCAAACAGACCATGAAGGAACTGTGTTTCTGAATTGGGGCATGTTCTAGTGACTGGTATTTACTATTACAGAATATGATAACACTCCTTAAAAGTCTGTTGCAACATAAACATTTTTGTGGTTAATACTTTGTGGCCGTCAGCAGATATAATGCTGTTCCTATGCAAGTGACAACTACCGTAATATCCCAAGAGATAGCAGCTATCAGCAAGAGCAAATCAGATGAAAATGAGGAGTAAACTAACTTTCAAATTAAAAAGAACAATGTTATTTTTGTATTTTGTGACCTGCCAAACCTGTTCTCACATTGAGGGGCAATGGAGCACAGACAACTGTACCCATTAGTCAGCGAATTTTGCTTACCTCCTGCCAGAGCTCTTGAGCCAGTCACCATTATACCTAGAAGTGAGCCATCTTTTGGTGTTTTTGAAAAAAAATATACTAAACTCATTTATAAAATAAGGATGAGTTAACTTTTGGGGGTGGGGCACGTTATGGGATATTACGTAGTGTAGTATATAAATGAAAAAATGATTACTACTGCATATTCTTTGTACTGTGAGTACTGCACATCCTCCCAGCATAGGAGCTGCTAAGGAGTTGTGGATTTATCACATAAAACTTTAGGTGCTCTCGCATTCTTCCATATTGTTTACATTCTACCCAATATCTATATTTATATGGTGGCTGATATATACAGCAAATTGTGCTCGCATTGCATTTGTTTGCAGGAAATGAAAAATCTTGGATGCCTCAATGTTCTTATGATGGTGCCACCCTTGGTAGTACATAATACCAATAGCGAAAATACCAAGGAATGTGGTGAATCACCATGACATTGTCGGGCCGGTCAAAGCTGTAAGCCCAAGCACAAAGATACCTTTCTAGATAATGTAAGCAAAAAAAGAAATCACCGTCGCAAAATGATTTGATGTTATCACCCTAAGGCAGCCGCATGGACATAAAGGATCCGTCGGAATATAATTTTACGTATTGCAACGTTCACAAATGTCTCGTGAAGTGAAGCTGACGGCACTTTTTCAGCATCTCTCATGCAACGGCAGAAATGACTGCCCCTGCAAAATGGGCTTTTTCCGAGGCCAGCTCATAAATGCTGAAATACTAGTTGAGCAAACATTATTACATAGAAATAGTGAAAAACTACTCACTCCTCGTCTTTTCTATGTTCAAACGTCGGTCGTTGGTACTGGTGACATCAGCCATAACACCTAAATTTATGTATTTATATATGTCATAATTACGTACAAATAGTGTGAAATTCGCCTGCATTGCTGTCTCTGTTTCTATAAAAATGTAAGCCAAAACATTGTTTATTTTTCATCATGAGCGATGGGGGGTACTGGGTTGCCAGCAGAACTGATATTTGTCATAATTGCACAAGTGTATGTAATTTAAGTTTGGACGTAACCATGTATGCCATAATTTCATACAGTATGAATCTCCTTACCCTCTCTTCCTTGTCCTTATTGTTTGCATTAAAGTGTCAGTTGCTATCGCTGGGTACAACTTGAGAATATGTTATAGAACCTCTGCCCTCAGCATGCATTCACTGCCTCACGAGAACCGAAATTGTTACTGAAAGTAGAAAGCTTGTGCCAGAGGCAGAGCTCCTGGCACATTCTTAGGTTGCATCTTGACCACAGTAGCAGTCGTCCTGTCCCCTCCCTCCACACGCTCTCGTCTTTCGCAACATTCTGCATTTAATAACCGTTGATTCCAGTGCCCCGTCGTCCGCTTTCTCCCGCGGCAGATTCGGATGTCTCTCAGGCAGCATGTGGGACCTTCCGGTGCGTGGAGTGTGGCAGCCTCTTCTCCTCCCAGGACTTCCTGAGCAGACACCACAAAAGATGCACAAGTGGAGGGAGGGCAGGCACAGGTCAGTGCCAGGGTTCAGAAAATGCGTCTACAGTGCGTTCTCGATCGCCATGCAGGCGTGAAGAGAACGTATAAATAAGCCAGCGTGATGGAGTGCAACGAAACTTTTCACAGGAGTGCCTCTGGGCTAGGGCCTTTACCACACTCAAATTTTGCGAGTGTGGGTTCCTGGAATAAAGTGGAGGAAAATGCGCGAGTCAAAAGACGTAAGCAAACCGCCCGCTCGGTTGGTGCTGCTACTCTCAGATAAGTACTCATACACGATTGGATCTTGTGGATCTGCTTTCGTAGCGTTCATCTCGAAGAAGCTTTCAAGTTTTTCTTCTATGTGGTGCCACCTGTGAGGAGCTGCAAGAGCCAAACGATCTGCTTCCGTTTTTTTGTGCAAAGTGATGACAATATTTTCTGCTTACATTTTTTTCACGAAATTTGGGTCTGATAAATGCACCACCGAGAAGTCTTTGTGAGAAATTGCTCGTCTCTTGTGGCTTCCATCATTGCCCGTTGCCAGCGGTTGGCGCGATGGCCACTGAAGTAGAGCGAGGAAGTTGCCTTGGTTGCGTCCACAGCCATGAAAGGGCTGCAAGGAAACTCGACTCGTAACAACCTAAGCAATTAGGCGCACCTTGCATTGCTTCTCATGTTGTGTAAAGCGAGCAGTTGTCCCAGTGACTCTGTCATTACTGTTGTATTGGCGTGTTACTTAGGTCGCTTTGAACGCAACCTACGCAACTATGCAAACCAGACTGTGCGTTTACCAATGTTTGTCAGCGCAGTAGAAGGACAGTAGGCAGCCTTTCCATCACTTCCTCGAAGAAGCCTAAGCCTCTACAAGCTCACTTGTGCCAACACACTGCCAGCGTGGTCTTGAACGGCAAACCATTTTGCCGTTCAATCAGCTGGTCAGGAGAGAAAGAAGGAGAAGGAGAGCGACAGAAGAGCAGAAAAAGAAAGCAAACGAAAGGTTAGGTTTGTTTGCCTTGCCACGAGCTAAGTACAGACCTTGCAGGCAACGTTTGCTGCTATGCACCGCCGTTCTGAAGCGGCCTGAATGCATGGGACCCTTTTCCTCTAGATTATTATATCAAAACTCTATGCTATGAACCACACACTCCCTAGTGTGCACATTATTGTTTACAGTGTCTTTAGGCTCCTTCACTGCTTAATGGCATCAATACTGAGATCAGGATGTGTCCCTGATCTCAGTATAGGATCTCAGTATTGACGCAACAAAACATTTCAAGATAGAATGCATACAAAGTAAAAGCCACCCGGCTTATTTTCAACTCACCATCGATCCACGGACCCTCCCGGATGAAGTCCGATGCAGACCTTTTGCCCCATAAGTGCCGCGGCGTATGCTGATAAGAGATAATATAGTAAGGGTGCAGGCGAGCTGGTGGACGTTAACCATGTTGAATAACCTGAGATCGGGGCAGGCGTGAACAACAAGCCGAAGGAACAGAAAGGTGACGGTGACAACGCCTCAAGACGACGCTGTCCTTTGAGACGCCGTTGAGACGCTTCCGCCCTGTCCTTTTCTGTTCCTTCGACTTGTTTGTTCACTTCTGCCCCAGTCTCAGGTTATTCGACATGGCGCATGTTGACCTAAATGAAATCATTTAATTGCCCCTGTACACGGCCATTAGTTCATTAATATTCACAGATATATAACATAGGCAAATTATGGTAATACACCGGATCGGGAACGGAGCAAATTCTATCGTGCCTCGCTGCTTTAACACGGACTCTTTTAGGAGCCCTTTATCTTTTGTTAGATGCATCGAAGAATAAGACTATCGAGGAATTTCCTGCAAATAGCGCAAATGTGTCTACTCTTTTAGTAATATTTACCAAGACTGCACCTTTACTTTTACGATGTCTAGCCGACTTGTCTTCGGCCTCGCTGGCACCACGCTCAGCAAGCAACATAAATATATAAAATGAACGTTAGATAGCTATTGGAAGAGTCCAAGAACCCCTGACCTGCATGCAGGTGCTGCTACTGCTCGTACACTGAGCAACAAGACGACGCAGCGCGACGAACCACGAGCGCACACACACGGGGGAGAAGCCGCTCCCGAGCGAGGTGTGCGGCAAGGCAGTTAAGCGCTCAAGATGAACCTGACCACCCACTCACATCCACGTGGGCGTAGAACCCTTGAGTGCGAGCACTCCGTGCGGGCCGCCGCTCTCGGCTACTCCTCCCACCTGACGCGCCACGAGCGCACCCACACGGGGACTGCCCTTCGCTGTAGTGCCAGGACCGCGGCCGGGCCTTCATCCAGAAGGGGAACCTTGGACACCCACAGCCTCGTGCACGCCCCGCCCTTTCTCCTAGTCGTCGCTCGTGTGTCGTGTTTCAACCGGCTGCCCGACTGCCAAGCACTCGGCCTTGCCACCGCCACCTCACGCTTCGCTTTGAGTCCAGGTGCAGCCAACGCTCACGCGCCTCGACACGACTGATCGGACAACATCAAAAGCGAACCGCCGTGCTGTCAGTCGTAAACAAAAAAAAAGGCCCAGCGACTCGCGCTTTTGACGCCGCTCGATCGGCTCCGGATTACCTTCGCAGCATCGGCTGTGTCTGGACTTACAGCCCGGAGGCACAAAACGTTTTTCCCGGAAGGCAAGGTAACATGTCCCTGTCACCCTTCCCATTTGCCCCTTCCTCCCACTACTATCTTGATCGTGGGAAAATCTTTTTCGTTTGTTGCGTACTTGGGGCTGGATAAGCCGGGGACAAGATCCCGCCTGGTCTCGGCTTCAAACAAAAGGAGTCCCATTCCGTTCGAGATAGCACTGTTAAAGTGGGAAATGGAAAGGGTGGAGAGGAGGGGATTTCCCAAGCTCGCGGAAAACCTCTTGTACGTCGGCTTTAAGTCTGAACCAAGGCCTGCGCAGTGCATCATGCACATGAGCACGGCCCGCACCCTGCGTGGCAAACGCTGCCAGGCCTCGACTGGGAGCGCGTGTCAAAGCGGCAGAGAGCGCACGCCTCAACATTGCCACCTCCTATACACCTTTTCCGCAAGGGCACAGCCACCTTGAATGTCGTCACTTCTGGTATGCGATAAAACATAGTTTTGATCTCTCCACACCGCTGGAAGGTGTTTAGGAAAATGCGTGTGATTGGCGTGCATTCTTGCGTCATCCTCACCTATATTTTTCTCGCATATTCCAGGTTGAAATGTTTTATTTTTTTTGTACCGCATACCAGATAGGGAAACCCAACGCAGACTGGAGAATGACAGTGAAAGAGAAAACGCCTCTGAGAAGTTGCCGGCAGGGTGAGAACAGCAGGGTGTCTTTCAAACGCCTGGGCTCTGAGCACAACGCCTCGCTGCCTTTTGCCGGTGGCTTGTGGCACACGCCTCAGGAAGTGCGAGACGTCACGAGGCGTCATTGAAGTGAAAAAGCTCATGTTGGATGTGGACATAGGGAATGACCTCCCAGTTGTTCACATCCTGTTGGCGACTGGGCAGAGACGACGTTAGAAGGCGAAAGGCATGCAGACCTCATCTTCTGGCTGGGGATTGGCCGAGCCCGCCCGGTGTACCTTGCAGGCAGTTGCGACGGACGCCCAGGGAGAGTGTGTCTGTGGGAACCCCATGGCTGCGCGCTTTCCTGGAATTCCAGGTATTGCTGACACCACCGTTAATGTAAGCAAGCTGAATAGCGAAAACACTCGGAGAGACTTACGCGAAAGCAGTTTGGAAGATGACCTGGAGTTCCAAACATCTATCTGATTCAGCGTGCAGCGGTGGATGAGGTGCCAAGGCCAGAACAACATGTCTTGCATTGGAGAGCACTCTCGGCCACCTCGAGTGAGGGGCTTCTAGGGCTGCTAGAGAATGTGCCTGTAGCCTTGGTCCTACTGCTTTACTGTTAAGTGGAACAAATGCAGGGCTGGCTGCAGGGCACCCATACATAGTGACAACTGAAAGCCACCGTCCCACTTCCCCAAGGCTTTCAGTGAGCACGCTGAACGAGATACTGGCATACCCCCACCTCACAAGTCGTCTTCAGCAAAGGCACAGATGCGAGCCTCATGGTTTCTCAAGATGCTTAAGTGCGAGTGCTCGTGCGCACAACTAGTCTGCACTGAGTCGCTTCTCTCGGGTGCCCTTGCCTTTGCCGGCACTGAAGGCCGGATGGCGAGATAGAGTAAGCTTTGTATTGTAGTGGAAGCAATGTTTGTCTGTTTTTGTGTTGTCGGCACTCCTGAAAATCAAGATGGAAATGGTCACATGCAGCAATATTTCCACACTATTTTTTGAAAGACAAGTCACCACGTGGGCTTGGTCTGTCACTGAGAATTTTTTTTTTTTTTTAAAGTGGTTTGTCAGTGCCAGGTTTGAAAACAAGTGAGCTTAGTTGTTTTGCTATGTATGTTTTTTTTTTTTTTCAATGTAGAAGAACACATGCCTCAAACCTGTCGCTGTGCGGCTACCTCGGATCTTGTAGATCTTGTCTGAGCTCCCTTGTGTGCAACTTTTGCTGTATGCAAAAAAAAGTGGCATGTGGCCACTTGCAAATTTTTCTCATCTTCTCATACACGGTTCCATCATACAACAGTATACCAAGTGAAACTTGTTCCACTGAATGCTTTGCTCTGTCGGATGTTTGACCCTTTGGGGTCATTTGTCAGGCATCTGCCCAATGCTGGAAGAACATTCCCATTCTCCTTTGCGGTCAAGTCGTCAGGCGCCTCCCGGACACTGTCAACTCTGCGCCATCCCTTTGCTTCGGTACTGTAAACTATGCATACCTAATTCTTTTTGTTTGTCCAACAAATGCCTCAAGAGGCACGACACATTGTTTTTGTTAGACGCGCAGACGGGCATTTCTATGCTCACACTTTTGGGTGCTCAAGATGGCAGCATTTACTCCGCTCGAGCTATATGGACTGTGCAGTCTAGAGACGGCAGCTGCAGTGACAGGAAAGTCGAAAGGCAAAGACATGATGACAATGTTTTCTGACTGCAATACCTGCACTTGACACCATGGCTTGCACCCCGGCATTTGCTTTTGAAAAGTAGCATCATACACTGCACTTACCGCTAGTAGTAGTCTGCTAATAATTCAAA
>JAZHYW010049077.1:0-10808 GCA_037355805.1 Ixodes ricinus | reverse complement strand
CCTCACCCTTCATCTCTTTTATGTTCAAACGTCGGTTGTTAGTGTCACAGCACCTACGTTTATATAATTATATGTTATAATTACGTACAAATATTGTGAAATTCGCCTACATTACGCTGTCTCTGTTTCTATAAACATTGTTTATTTTCATCATGAGGATGGGGGCTACTAGGTTGCCAGCTGAACTGATCTTTGTCATAATTGCACAAGTATGTAATTAAAGTTTGATGTAACCATCTGTATCATAATTTAACAGTATGAATCCCCTCACCCTCACTTCCATGTCCTTATTGTTTGCATTAAAGTGTCAATTACTATCGCCATGGGTACAAGTTGAGAATATGTTATAGAATCTCTGCCCTCAGCATGCATTCACTGCCTTCACAAGACCGAAATTGTTACTGAAAGTAGAAAGCTTGCGTCAGGGCAGAGCTTCTGCACGTTCTTAGGTTGCCTCTTGACCACAGTAGCAGTCCTGTCCCCTCCCTCCACACGCTCTGTCTTTCGCAACATTCTGGATTTAATAACTGTTGATGCCAGTGCCCCGTCATCTGCTTTCTCCGCGGCAGATCGGACGTCTCTCAGGCAGCATGTGGGACCTTCCGGTGCGTGGAATGTGGCAGCCTCTTCTCCTCCCAGGACTTCCTGAGCAGACACCAGAAAGATGCACAAGTGGAGGGAGGGCAGGCTCAGGTCAGGGTTCAGAGAATGCGTCTACAGTGTTCTCGATTACCATTCAGGCGTGAAGAGAACTGTAAATAAGCCGGCGTGTGAGTGCAAGAACTTTCACAGTGCCTCTAGCTAGGGCCTTTACCACACTCAAATTTTGCGAGTGTGGGTTCCTGGAGTAAAATGGAGGGGAAAATGCGAGGGCACAAGACGTAAGCAAACCACCCGGGTTGGCGCTACTCTCACATAAGTATCATACACACTTGGATCTTCTGGGTCTGCTTTCGGGGCGTTCATCTCGAAGAAGCTTTCCAAGTTTTTCTTCTACGTGGTGCCACCGTGAGCAGCTGCATCAGCCAAATGATCTGCTTCCTCTGTTTTTTGTGCATAGTGATGACACTCTTTTCTGCTTACATTTTTTACGAAATTGGGTATGATAAATGCACCACCGGAAGTCTTTTTTGAGAAATTGCCGTTCTTGTGGCTTCCATCATTGCCCGTTGCCAGCGGTTGGCGCGATGGCCACTGAAGTAGAGCGAGGAAGTTGCCTGTGCGTCCACAGCCATGAAAGGGCTGCAAGGAAAACTCGACTCGTAACAACCTAAGCAATTAGGCGACCTTGCATTGCTTCTCATGTTGTGTAAAGCGAGCAGTTGTCCCAGTGACTCTGTCATTACTGTTGTATTGGCGTGTTACTTAGGTCGCTTTGAATGCAACCTATGCAACTATGCAACCAATTGGCGTTTACCAATGTTTGTCAGCGCAGTAGAAGGACAGTAGGCAGCCTTTCCATCACTTCCGAAGAAGCCTAAGCCTCTACAAGCTCACTTGTGCAACACACTGCATGGGTGGCCTTGAACGGCAAACCATTTTGCTGTTCAATCAGCTGTCAGGAGAGAAAGAAGGAGAAGGAGAGCGACAGAAGAGCAGAAAAAGAAAGCAAACGAAAGGTTAGGATTTTGTTTGCCTTGCCACGAGCTGAGTACAGACCTTGCAGGCAATGTTTTGCTGCTACGCACCGCTGTTCTGAAGCGGCCTGAACGTATGGGACCCTTTTCCTCTAGATGATTTTATTAAAATCTCTATTCTATGAACCATACACCCCCTAGTATGCACATTATTGTTTACAGTGTCTGTGGGCTCCTTCACTGCTTTATGGCATCAATACTGAGATCAGGAGGTGTCCCTGATCTCAGTATTGATCTCGGTATTGACACAACAAAACATTTTAAGAGATAGAATGCATACAAAGTAAAGCCGCTCGGCTTATTTTCAATCACCATCGGTCCACGGACCCTCCCGAATGAAGTCAGAATCAAACCTTCTGCCCATAAGTGTCGGGGTGATGTTGACTTGAATGAAATTATTTAATTACCCGCTATACGGTCATTAGTTCATTAATATTCACAAATATATAACATAGGCAAATTATGGTAATGCAATCAGATCGAAACGCAGCAGATTCATCGTGCCTCGTTGTTTTAATGCGGACTCTTTTAGGAACCCTTTTCTTTTGTTAGATATATCGAAGAATAAGACTGTCTATTGAGGAATTTTGCAAATAGCACAAATGTGTCCGCTCTTAGTGATATTTCTCAAGACTGCACCTTTACTTTTTACGTGTGTGCCGTGTTGCTTTGGCCTCGCTGGCACCACGTTCAAAATAACATAAATATATAAAAATAAACAATAGATTACGATGGAAGAGTCCAAGAACCCCGGCCCTGCATGCAGGTGCCGCTACTGCTCGTACTCGAGCAACAAGACGACGAGCGTGACGAACCACGAGCGCACGCACACGGGGGAGAAGCCGTTCCCGTGCGAGGTGTGCGGCAAGGCGTTTGCACTCAAGATGAACCTGACCACCCACCAGCGCATCCACGTGGGCGAGAAACCCTTTGAGTGTGACACGTGCGGCCGCCGCTTCGGCTACTCCTCCCACCTGACGCGCCACAAGCGCACCCACACAGGGGACTGCCCCTACGTGTGCCAGGACTGCGGCCGGGCCTTCATCCAGAAGGGGAACCTGGACACCCACAGCCTCGTGCACGCCCGCCCTTTCTCCTAGATCGTCGCTCGCGTCGTGTTTCAGTCGGCTGCCCGGCTGCCAAGGACTGGCCTTGCCAACGCCACCTACGCTCCGCTTTGAGTCCAGGTGCAGCCAACGCTACGCGCCGACACGACCGATCGGACAACATCAAAAGCGAACCGTCGTGCTGTCTTTTTGTACGTGTTTTATCATGGCCGAACCAGTCGTAAACAAAAAAGGCCTAGTGACTCGCGCTTTCGACGCCGCTCGATCGGTTCGGATTACCTCGCAGCATCGGCTGTGTCTGGACTTACAGCCCGAGGTACAAAACGTTTTTCCGGAAGGTAGAAAAATGTTCCTTGTCACCCTTCCCATTTGCCCTCTCCCACTACTATCTTGATCGTGGGAAAATCCTTTCGTTGTTGCATCTTGGGCTGGATAAGCCGGGATAAGATCCCGGCTTATCTGGCTTCAACAAAAGGAGTCCCCCTCCGTCAAGATAGCATTGTTAAAGGGGAAATGGGAAGGGTGGTGAGGAGGATTTCCCAAGCTCGCGGAAAACCTTTTTGTACGTCGGGCTTTAAGCTGAAACGAAGTATAAACGACAAGGCCTGCGCAGTGCATCGCCATTAGCACGTCCCGAACCCGAGTGGCAAACCTGCCAGGCCTCGACGGGAGCGCGTGTCAAAGCGGCAGGTGCGCACGTCTCCAACATTGCCACCTCCTATACACCTTTTCCGCAAGGGCACAGCCACCTTGAATGTCGTCACTTCTGGTATGCGATAAAACATAGTTTTGATCTCTCCACACCGCTGGAAGGTGTTTAGGAAAAATGCGTGATTGTCGCACATTCTTGTTTCACCTCACCTATATTTTCTCGCATTATCCAGGTTGAAATGTTTTATTATTTTTTTGTACCGCATACGCAGATAGGGAACCCACGTGACTGAGAACGACAGGAAAGAGAAAACATCTATAGTCGCCGGCAGGGTGAGAACAGCAGGGTGTCTTTTCAAACGCCTGGGCACGGCAAAGGCAGCACACGCTCGCTGCCTTTTGCCGTGCTTTGGCACACGCTCGAGGTGTGCGAGACGCCGAGGCGTCATTGAAGTGAAAAAGCTCATGTTGGAGGTAAGACAAAGGAAGGACCTCCCTGTTGTTCTCATCCTGTTGGCGACTGCAGAGATGACGTTAGAAAGGCGAAAGGCACGGACCTCATCTTCTGGCTGGTATTGGCTTAGCCCGTCTGGCGGTGTACCTTGTTGGCTGTTGGTCGGACGCTCAGGGAGTGTGTTTGTGGAACCCTTTTTTTGGCTGCGGCTATTTTCCCTGGAATTCTAGGTTTTGCTGAAACGACCGTTAATGTGCAAGCTGAATAGCGAAAACACTCGGAGACTACGTGAAAGTAGTTTGGAAGATGACCTGGAGTTCCAAATACTTTGATTCAGCGTGCAGCAGTATTAGGGCCAAGGCTAGAACAAATGTCTTGCTTTGGATAGCACTTCAGCTACTCGAGTGAGGGGGCTTCTTAGGGCTAGGAATGTGCCTGTAGCCTTGGTCCTACTGCTTTACTGTTAAGTGGAACAAATTGAGTGGCTGTCGCAGTGCGATCATACAAGTGACAATCTGAAAGCCACCGTCCCACTCTCAAGGCTTTCAGTGACATGCTGAACGAGATACTGGCATACCCTACCTCACAAGTCGTCTTCAGCAAAGGCACAGATGCGAGCCTGTGGTTTCTCAAGATGCTTTCTAAGTGCGAGTGCTCGTGCACACAACTAATTCCGCTGAGTCGCTCTCTTGTGCCCTTGCCTTTGCCGGCACTGAAGGCGGGTTGTGAGATAGAGTAAGCTTTGTATTGTAGGTAAAGAATGTTTGTCTTTTTTTATGTTGTCGGCACTCCTGAAAATCAAGATGGAAATGGTCACATGCAGAAATATTTCCACACTATTTTTTGAAAGACAAGTAACATGAGTTTATCTGTCACTGAGAATTTTTTTTTTTTAAAGTGGTTTGTCATGCCAGGTTTGAAATATGAGCTTAGTTGTTTTGCTATGTATGTTTTTTTTTTAAATGTAGAAGAACACATGCCTCAAACCTTTGTGCGGCTACCTTGGATCTTGTAGATCTTGTCTGAGCCTTGTGTGCAACTTTTGCTGTATGCAAAAAAAAGTGGCATGTGGCCACTTGCAAATTTTTCCATCTTCATACACGGTTCCATCATAAACAGTATACCAAGTAAAACTTGTTCCACTGAATGCTTGCTCTGTCGGATGTTTGACCCTTTGGGGTCATTTGTCAGGTATCTCCCAACAAATAAATATTCCCATTCTCCTTTGCGGTCAAGCGTCAGGCGCCTCCTGACAATTTCAACTTGCGCCATCCCTTGTCGGGTACGTAAACTATGCATACCTAATTTTTTTTGTTTGTCCAAGAAATGCCCGACACATTCCATTTTTGTTAGACGTGCAGACGGGCATTTTGCTCACACTTTTGGGTGTTCAAGATGGCAGCATTTACTCCATTCGAGTTTTACGGACTGTGCAGTCTAGAGACGGCAGCTGCAGTGACAGGAAAGTCGAAAGGCAAAGACATGACAATGTTTTCTACTGTAAAACCTGCACTTGACACCATGGCTTGCACCCGGCATTTGCTTTGAAAAGTATCATACACTGCGCATTTACCGCTAGTATAGTTCAATAATTCAAATGAAAACATTCAGGACAATGCAGATATTTCAAATGGAACATATTGATCATGGTATATAAAAGAGTTGAATTTCAAGTCACTCATTGATTTGATCTTTTTTCGCCTAAATTAATTCTCACTGAGGGGCCTACAAAAGGAAAACTCGCATGACCGCAATGGGTTTTTAAGGGCAACTCCAGTCAATATTATTTAATTTGGGGTTAGGACTGTTTTTAATTAAAGCAGCATCCCTGAATTACAAGGTATAACTTTTTTTCCTGATATTGCGTGTAGTTTTATAAATATCGTGGTTCAAAGTTTAGTTTCGGGCATCTACAGCAAAACCGAAACTATCTGCTAGAGGAATGCAACGCTGATCATCAGCCGTATGGCCACACCATCACGTCAACATGGTGCTGCAGTACACGGCAATGTTAATCAACTCAGTTGGAAACTCCCACGGAGAGCGTGATCTTTTCTGAGACGCGCTGACACATCAGTTTCCACTGATAACCCCTAGATTCGAAAATGCTGTTTGAAGCATCAACCTTCTTGCCTGCTGCAGCCGTGTTTTGAACTGCTGTTGCAAGACGCGCCGCAGCGAGCAAAAAGGTTGGCGCTTCGAACAGCATTAGCCCGGCTGAGGGGTACAACAAGGATCACATGCCGGGGGTTTGCCAACTGAGTTGATCAAGCAACATTGACTAGAACCAACGTTACTCTATCAACTCAGTTGGCAAACTCCCATGGAGAGTGTGATTCTTTCTAAGACACGCACTGACACACATCAGTTTCCTGCTGATAATCCCTAGATTCGGAAATGCTGTTTGAAGCATCAACCTTCTTGCCTGCTGCAGCCGTGTTTTGAACTGGTGTTGCAAGACGCCGCCGCAGCGAGCAAGAAGGTTGGTGCTTCGAACAGCATTAGCTCGGCTGAGGGGTACAACAAGGGATCATCGCTTCCCGTGGGAGTTTTCCAACTGAGTTGATCAAGCTACATTGACTAGAACCAACGTTACTCTATCAACTCAGTTGGCAAACTCCCACGGAGAGCGTGATCCCTTCTGAAACACGCGCTGACACGTCAGTTTCCGCTTGATAACCCCTAGATTCAAAAATGCTGTTTGAAGCATCAGCTTCTGCCTGCTGCGGCCGTGTTTTTATTTGCTGTTGCAAGACGCGCCGCAGCAAGCAAGAAGGTTGGCGCTTTGAACAGCATTAGCCCAGCTGAAGGGCACAAGAAGGGATCACGCTTTCAGGGAGTTTGCCAACTGAGTTGATCAAGTAACACTGACCAGAACCAACGTTACTCTATCAACTCAGTTGGCAAACTCCCATGGAAAGTGTGATTTCTTCTAAGACATGTGCTGACACACGTCAGCTCCTGCTGATAACTCCCCTAGATTTGGAAATGCTGTTTTGAAGCATCATCCTTCTTGCCCGCTGTGGCCGTGTTTTGAACTGCTAATGCAAGACGTGCCCCAGCGAGCAAGAAGGTTGGCGCTCGAACAGCATTAGCTCGGCTGAGGGGTACAACAAGGGATCACGCTTCCGTGGATTTTTCAACTGAGTTGATCAAGTTACATTGACTAGAACCAACGTTACTCTATCAACTCAGTTGGCGAACTCCCACGGAGAGCGTGATCCCTTCTGAGACACGCGCTGACACGTCAGTTTCCGCTGATAACCCCTAGATTCAAAAATGCTGTTTGAGCATCAAGCTTCTTGCCTGCTGCGGCCGTGTTTTTAACTGCTGTTGCAAGACGCGCCGCAGCAAGCAGAAAGGTTGGCGCTTTGAACAGCATTAGCCCAGCTGAAGGGCACAAGAAGGGATCACGCTTTCCGAGGGAGTTTGCCAACTGAGTTGATCAAGTAACATTGACCAGAACCAACGTTACTCTATCAACTCAGTTGGCAAACTCCCATGGAGAGCGTGATTTCTTCTAAGACATGTCGCTGACACACGTCAGCTCCTGCTGATAACTCCCTTGATTTGGAAATGCTGTTTGAAGCATCATCCTGCTTGCCCTGCTGTGGCCGTGTTTTGAACTGCTGTTGCAAGACGTGCCGCAGCGAGCAAGAAGGTTGGCGCTTCGAACAGCGTTAGCCCGGCTGAGGGGTGCGAGAAGGGATCACGGCTTCTCGTGAGAATTTGCTCAACTGAGTTGATCGAGTTACATTGACTAGATACCAACGTTACTCGATCAACTCAGTTGGCAAACTCCCACGGAGAGCGTGCTCCTTTCTAGAGACACGCGCTGACACACGTCAGTTTCCGCTGATAACCCCTAGATTCAGAAATGCTGTTTGAAGCAGTCAGCCTGCTTGCCCGCTGCGGCCGTGTTTTGAACTGCTGTTGCAAGACGCGCCGCAGCAAGCAAGAAGGTTGGCGCTTCGAACAGCATTAGCCCAGCTGAAGGGCACAAGAAGGGATCACGGCTTTCCGAGGGAGTTTGCCAACTGAGTTGATCGAGTAACATTGACCAGATACCAACGTTACTGTATCAACTCAGTTGGCAAACTCCCATGGAGAGTGTGATTTCTTCTAAGACATGCGCTGACACACGTCAGCTCCTGCTGACAACTCCCTTGATTTGGAAATGCTGTTTGAAGCATCATCCTTCTTGCCCGCTGCGGCCGTGTTTTGAACTGCTGATGCAAGACGTGCCCCAGCGAGCAAGAAGGTTGGCGCTTCGAACAGCATTAGCCCGGCTGAGGGGTACAACAAGGGATCACACTCTCCGGGGAGTTTGCCAACTGAGTTGATCAAGTAACATTGACTAGAACCAATGTTACTCTATCAACTCGGAAGGAATCACAGTCTCCATGGGAGTTTGCCAACTGAGTTGATAGAGTAACGTTGGTTCTAGTCAATGTTACTTGATCAACTCGGTTGGCAAAACTCCCCGGAAAGCATGATCCCTTCTCGTGCCCTTCAGCCGGGCTAATGCTGTTCGAAGCGCAAACTCTCTTGATCGCTGGGGCACGTCTTGCAACAGCGGTTCAAAACACGGCCGCAGTGGGCAAGAAGGATGATGCTTCAAACAGCATTCCCAAATCTAGGGGTTATGAGCAGGAACTGACGTGTGTCAGCATCGTGTCTTAGAAGGAATCACACTCTCCATGGGAGTTTGCCAACTGAGTTGATAGAGTAATGTTGACTACAACCAACGTTACTCTATCAACTCAGTTGGCAAACTTCCACGGAGAGCGTGATCCCTTCTAAGATACGTGATGACACACATCAGTTCCGCTGATAACTCCCTAGATTTGGAAATACTGTTTGAAGTGTCATCCTTCTTGTCTGCTGCAGTTGTGTTTTGGACTGCTATTGCAAGACGTGCCGCGTGAGCATAGTCCAGAACTTCATACACTGGGTTTTTATATTGTATGGTAACCACGAGTCCCCCAAATGTTTTATATTAACGGAGCAGTTCTGTATAAGCAGGCAGTGTTTTTCTTTTCTGCACAACCTACCAGATGACACAAATAAAAAAATTCCCAGTATTGGGAAATTATTGCTTTATTGACAGCCTACTCATATTCTGACATCATTGGCGATTCCTAGGTCCAAACCGGTCATCAGACTTTCTCAATATCCCAGGCAGCACAGCTTCCTCAGGTGCTGTGCAGAATTGCTGAGCTGCAGCTATCAGTGATTCATATTCCTAATCCACTCGCTGACAGCCATTGCTTTCTTCATCAACCTTTAGGTGCACCAGTGGACCATGTCTGCGTGCTCGGCCGTGCACAGGGTACATCGGTAGCAGTGACACGCTATAGCTGTTGCTCGCAGGTATTTCAGTGCCCCTAAGGCTACAGCTATTAAAACCGTTTACCATAATAATTAGCAGTTTATGCTTTCGATAAATATAGATAAAACCCGAAAAATAGGCAAAGTTCGGAATTGTCCTTTAATAATAAATACCCCAAGCTTCACGAAAATTTTTAACTATTACTTTATTTTCTGGTGATCGTGAGCACAGCCCCGCCTGAATTGTCCACAAGGCTGCATTTTTTTCGGGAACCAGACCCCTTATCTCATTTCCTTCTCATCGCTACAGGGACATTTTTATCTCTCCGTATTACGAGCATATTTCCTGACAGTTGGGGAATCCTACAACTACGTCTCCTCATACCCAACATAACCCTGAGAAACGACAATAGATTTTTGTCCGACATCAAATATTGACACCAGAAAACACTAAATCAGCGAGTATAAATAAAAACCGAAAAAAGTCAAAATCGAAGAAACAATTACTTTCCTTAAAACATGGAACCCTATTTATAATCTATCCGTTAACAGCCTTTGTTCTTCTCGTCCGCCTTTATCTAGACGACACTATGGCCCTTAGGCCCATGTTGAGCCTACCACTCACACTTGGCAGTGTGAGTAGCTTGTAGAGCTTCATAGTTACCAGCTCAGGTAATATGCGGAATGCCAAGCTGCAGCTTTTGACTTTACTTATCTGTTTGCCATCAACCTCTATCTAGGTGCACCAGTGGCCCACGAATGTGAGCTCGACCATGCACAGGCTACAGCAAGTGGCAGCAACACCGCTGCGACTGTTGCCTCTTCGGGTACTTTAGGGCACATCAGGTTGCAGCCATCAACTATGCCCCGTTATAGTCTATCCGTTGACGACCCTTGTTCACCTCATCCGCCCTTATCTAGATGAGCCTATGGCCATGGGGTCCATACTGGGTCCTACCGCCCGAAAACTTGCAAGTGGGAGTTGCATGTACATCTTCAGCGACACAGCAACAGGCGGTTCCCAGTCAGGTGTCATACAAAATGTTGGGCTGCAGCCATCGGTGGTCCACCTTTTTAATCTACTTGGCATCAGTTTTCTTGCCCTGTCAACCTTTATCTAGATGAGGCTGTAATCTGTGGAGCCCCGCACGGTGGTGGGCAGGGGATAGCAAATGGCAGTGGTGCCTGTAGCTCGTAGCTACCACAGCAGCAGACAGTGCCTACTTGGGTACTTGAGAGAGTGTCCTATTGCAGTCATTAGTTAACAGTGATTCGAATAACTTGCTGACGACTTTTTCTCGCTTCATGAACCTTTACCTAGATGTACCAGTGGTGCAAGGATCAGTGTTTGGTCTTATGCAGGCATTAATAAGTGACAGTGATGCCTGCAGCTTCATAACTGAAACAGGAACGAACGGGGCTCATTCAGGTACTTGAGAGATATTGTCAGGCTGAAGTCATTGACAATCTACCATTCCAGCACATCCGCCTCATAAGAACTGCTTCCTTTATATTATATTTCTTTAGAGGAACCGACTGTCGAGCAAAGTGGCTGCAGTGAATGTGATTTAGACACACTGGAAACATGTATGAACTGTTTTCTAGAGGGCAAAGCACAGAGTACAGTTGCAGGTATGTGATAAACCATGTATTACCTTGAAGCGTGGC
>JAZHYW010049073.1:0-18800 GCA_037355805.1 Ixodes ricinus | reverse complement strand
TGTGTCCAGGAACTGTTTGAGGGTCGTAGCTCAACTGTGCCATGAACAGCCTTTTACTACTGAAACATTCCGAGTTGTTTGTTCTCATCGCAGGTCACTAGGCAAAAGGGTATGTGGAAAGCCCCGATTGGCCTGTCCTCAAGTAGTGGTTTTCTTGAAAGCAAAAAGAAAAGCAAATTTTGGCTCACAAGACTTTTTTAACTGTTGGCATAATGGCATAAAAATTAAATTGACATTAAAATCTCAACAGGCATCAGTGCCTTTTCAGTGTTTTTTCTTTCATGCTTTTCACTTAGAAGTTAGGACGAGAGACTAAAAAATAGCTTCCGATTTCAATTAAAAATAAATACAGAATTGGAAATCTTATTTATGTTTAATTTTGATTCAGATGAAAGTGCCTCAGAAAAACAGGGAGAGGGAAGACAAGACATCACAGAGTGCTACTTACAACTGAAAATTTTATTGAAAACAATTACTAATAGACACAAACTTTCAGTTGTAAGTAGCGTTCTGTGCTGTCTTGTCTTCCTTGCCCCCTTTTTCTGAGTCACTTATCTGAATGAACGCGATCCAATTAGCCATCATGTTCAGTTGCTGTCCTCGCCATTACCTGCAATTAGCAGATGCCCAAAGTTACTACGGAATATGTATATTTGCAGAACCGCATCCCCTATGTCTGCTATGTTCACTGTCACTAACTGAACCTGCCCATGATCTGGGGACAAAGCTTATGTAGCTAACAGGCATGGCACTAACCAGTACCTTCATGGTGTTCTCATGCACATAGGGGGAAAGGTCTGCCACTGAGCATCGAGTTCAAAATCAAGTTTGAATCTTGATTTTAGTGTGGGCGACAATTCTCGTAGCATTGACATTTCTCTGATCTGAAGCATCTTGATTGGTGTATTCCATATTCACCGGGTAGATGTCCAAGATATGGAATTCCTTAATCCTTCGGGTAACACACTCTACGTGCACTTTTGCACTGGCAATTTTGCAGATTTTGGTGACATTCTGCTTGCTGATTTGTCTTTTACTGGACTGATTGAAAGGAGGAATGCAAGCTATAACACCAGGCAGAAGCAGATCAGAAACCTTAAATCCCTTATCCGTCATCATGGCATCTCCAGGTTAAAGCAAGGCAAATCGGCCACCCTTGAAAACAATCTCTTAGCTCACTGAACCTCCTACATAAGCTTTAGCGAGAAAGCATATGTAGTGTTAGTCGTGGATAGAGCTCAAGAATAAGCGATATTAATTGAAACTCAACGATTTAATGCGGATTAAAATGGATTACAATTCGTCGTGACGACATGATGTGCGCGAGTTCTCCCCGCATCCTCCTCCTCGCCCTCCACAGATTGCACTAGGTGTCTGTCATTGTGGAGCTCTCTCCGCTAACAGTAGCCATCAGGCATGGCACCAACCAGCACCCTTATGGTGTTCCCATGCTTATAGGGGAGAAGCTTTGTCACTGGGCATCTGTAGAAGGTGGAGAAGGACTTGTAGTTGTGCTAGTTGGTGAACGTTGGAAATCATGGTGTAAGGTGCAAAAAACAACGGACACAAGAGAGAAAACAGACAAACCGGATTCGAACTCCACAAGAAGGTGGAGTTTGAATCTTGATTTCAGTGCCGTCAATGACAATTCTCGTTTACAGGAAGCCCAAAGTATCTTGGTTGGTGCTCAGCCAGCTACGCAAGTGTCGGAAGCCTTGTGATGTTAGCCAGTTCGACTTCATGAGAAACAAAATTTATTTTGAAAACATGTAGCTGAATTTGCTGAAAACATTGAAATTACGAGCAACCTCTTTCATCTTGCACTCCGGTTGTAAACAACCCGAATGGTCGTCGTGCTTGTACTCTGTGTGTGTATGGCAGAAGAGACCAGACATGTCTTTGGGGCAAGCTCAAGGGTCTATGGTCTGTCTGTTGACACCTCTAGCTCTTACACAGACCATTCTTCAGAGTTCTGCTCCCTGGACGTGTGCCACCTAAAATCATATGTTACTTTTTAAATTAAAAGGAATAAAGTTTAGTTGCACACCCTTAGAACCTCCAGTGTATAGCTCCTTCGTTATAAGAATAAATTATTATACGATTATCGATGTGGGAGTGTCACCTGTCTTGCGCTCGCAGAGTATTTGCATGCTTCATCATGACGAAGCCGTTTCTGTGGCAGAATGTCGCACTACAGAGTAAGACTTGCAAGGTGCTAGGCCACATGAGGTAAAGTCCACAAATCTGGTCAATGTATTGGGCAGTCCCTCTGTCTTTTACCACTAGTATCCTGTGTATGAACAGGAGACTGGCAGTCAAAATTGTGTCCCTCAGGGGAGGGGCAGCTGGAACTGGGACAACCTTGCAGGCCACCGTGGAATCTTCGACCTTCACAATGTTCCATGAGAGCACTTTAGTTCCATTCGCTCCAATCAAGACTCCTAATGAGGACCAATCCTCTTTCGAGGTTCCTTTGATGGTCAGTCCTACCTCGTTGAGGTACCGTAAAATCCCAAGTCATCGCCCACCCCTGCCGCCTGAAATTCATAAAGAAGAGGGTGGGCCATGTCTAGGTGGGTGAGCAAAAAAAGTTTAGGTAAAGCTAAAAATAACACCCATTTCTTTGTGGGGCTGCATAAAGAGATAAGCTCAAAGGTCGAATTAGTTTGTTTTATGCAAGAAAGGATCATGAAAGAGCATTTTACTATTGCAAAGCCTGTTGCTTGCATACGTGTGATGACAGGGTATCTAGCAACCGAGGAATGTCTGGGAAATTTTATTTACCGAGAAAAATCAGGATATTGACAAAAAGCGAGCCCAGTCAGGGAAAATGAGCCGGAACTCCATCGAGTCTCCTGAGTAAAGGCTTGAGGACTTGGGGGCAGAAAAATAGGCAATCAATCCTGCTTAGCCCTTTCAGACGCCAATCGTTATTTCCGGAAAGAAAATTTTTTTTGTGTCTGAAATATCAATTTACAACTAAATGAGACGAAATCACGTGCAACTTACACAGGAAAATCATTATAGTTTATTTTTTACAGACATGTACGCAATTGTGTACAAAGCGTCTCAAAGGTCATGAAACAAGGGGGCTTTCAAACATGAAATCTGTAAAAGCAGTTGCGGTCCTTCGTCAGGCAAAGCGGGACGCGGCACTTCTTACAGAATATTCGGGATCTTCCTCTGCATCTTTCATGCTTGCACCTTGATGGGACTGCTTGATCTCGAGCTTCTGGCCAGTGATCCACGCCATCGTAACGGCTATCCGAGCATGGCCGCTGGATGCGCGCTGCCTTCTTGTGCGGAGGATCCATGGGAGCATCTTCAATTTCTTGTGATGGCCTCCCACGCTTTCTCTTGCTTGGCACAGACGTGATGAGGGCCTCCGCAATCTGCAGGCGGAAATGCATGAGGTCCAGTAGCCTTGACCTCCGCATGTCCGGGTGATCCTGTATGTACTCTAGCCAAGCATTGCATACAGCAATGTCTACAAAATGAAAGAGTGCTCTTAGCGTCCACTTCCTTGATTTGATTTTGATCCGGTACAGGCTAAGCAGGAAGTCCATCTTGTCGACGCCTCCCATATTCCGGTTGTACTTCGCAATTACTTCCGGCTGCTCTACAAAGATGTGTTCACGCTTGGCCTTGTCCCATCTTTTTACCTGCTGTTGGTTTCCGATTCCAACGAAGTTGGAAGCCACACATACGCTGCTGTTGTCCTTCCACGAAACCACAACAATATCGTCACTTGTGACATACTCAGTGGAGTATCCTCGCGTTTTCTTTTTCATTACTTTAGCTGGTTCAAGAGGACACTTGCCCAGCCTGTTACTCCGCACAGTCCCTGCGGCGAGAATCTTTTCGTTTCGCAGTTTGCGGAGGAGCGGCACTGACGTAAAATAATTATCAAAGTAGAGTTGATAATTACAGCCAGTTGGGATTCTTTTAGACAGGTGTACTACAACACCAGAACAAAGGCCGTAGTCTTTCTTCAGCTCAGCGGGAATTGTGTTTTCCCCTGATAAACCGCAAAGTCGTAAAGCAGGCCGCTCCTACCGCAGAGAGCGAATACTTTGATCCCCCAAGGGGTCGGCTTGCCTTTGACATACTGTTTGATGGAAAGTTGGCCTTTGAAGGGAATCATCTGTTCATCAATTGACGATTCTTGTTCAATGGCAAGCTCCAAGCACCGCTGCCTTATCTGATCCAAGAAAGGGCGCACTTTCCACAGGCGATCGTCGTTTTGTTCGCCAGGAGCTTCAGCTGCAATATGCAGAGTGTTGCGGAGCTTGAAGAATCTTTTCTCAGACATGGTCTCGCTGATCAAGGGAACTTTCATGATGGGGTCCCAGTAGAGCCTGACGCGAGGCAGAGCAATGACACCCATCAGAATATGGATACCAAAAAGCTTCCTTATTTCGTCAGCTGTCGTGTTCACATTATTGTGGGTTTCTTGGACGCTGTAAAGATTCGTCTGTTCCGCCATGCACTTGAAAATGGATTCTGGCACGTACCTTGAAAAATACGTGTGCGGCGTACACGTTTCGTCCGGCTCAGGTAGGCAGTCGCCGTGGCCGCTGAAGTCGATATTTGGTGGGGGGTCGAATCTTCTCTTTTTCCACTGAAAGTTCTTCACAACATTTTCCTCTGGACCTCTGTCTTGCAATAGTGGAGTCTGGTGCGCATTTTCTTCGTTTTCGCGTCCAGAGGTTATGCTCTCATCGATTATTTCTTGAGCAACGTCATCTTCGTCATCGCTTTCACCGACGTCGGATGTGTTCCCGGAAGCAATCTTTTCTAGTAATCGGTCGGCCGACTCTTTTGTCGCAGCATGGGGCTTTGCTTTATAAAAAGATGTGCAAGGCACTTCCAGAAAGCCTGAAAAAGTCATAATGCGGAACATTAGGCAGCGCGTTTGGCACACGGTCATTTTTTGCTTCCATTGTGACGCTTTGTACACAATTGTAACCATGCACTAATTGCGCTGTTGGCAAGGTGCTGTTTGTGCTTAGGTGAAATTATTTTGACCATACACAGGATAAAGCATTACAAATAGCTTTCATATTTTATTATATCCTCGGGACAAGAAGGAAAGTCAGCAAAAATTGTTAGAATTGCCTTACCTGGCGGTGCCGTCCCGCCGCTGCCATGTTGTCTGTTTACATGTATATTTGCTTCACCACTTACTAGATGGCGCTGTAAACGCTTAGGGTTGTCAGATGAATAGTAGACAAATTGTCTAAATTCATCAAAAATGCAGAGTTTCGGAAACGCTCGTTCTAGAGGCCGCGGTTTTGGAATGGGCACAATTGTGTACATGGCATCTGAAAGGGTTAGAGCAGAGCGCTGGGCTCTGCTCACCCGGTGTAGAAGTGTACTACCCAATGCAAAGGGAACAGCGGACAAATTCAGTCCAAGCCTTAAATTGGATTGGATTGAGGGCGCAACCAGCGCGTAGACTTTCCATTTTCTCGGGGGGGGGGGGGGAAGGGAAGGGAAGGGGGGAAGGGAAGGGGAAGGAAGGAAGGGGGAAGAAGGAGGAGGGGGAGGGGGTGCTGCACGTTACCTTTTCGCCAGAACTGGAGATTGAAGCTAACGCGAGCACGCTGGGATTTCATTTTCCATGTATTTTGTCAATAAAGGCATCGTGGGCGTTATTTTGGTTACCATGCCACTACTAGAAGCTCGTTATATGGCACGTAAACAGCGCCTCGGTAAGGATCACGGCTCGGGGGGGGGGGGGGGGGGGGGCGGGCGGCCGGCGGCGGGGGCGGGGGCGGCAGAGCCTTCTGGATTTTACCAGGGGTGGCACGAGCCCCGATGCCACGAAGTCTACGCCTATGGGTGCAACAGTCGGCTAGATCAGTTGGAGCAAATAAGATTTAGTAACAAATGGGAAAGCCGCAGACCCCAATCTAAGTTTGAACATCTTAAATACAAAAGCGCAAGAGGACAGGGACAGAACACAGAATGAACTAAGTTTGAAGCCAAAGTATCCAAAAGTGCATCTGGTGGTCATGGTGCTATTGAGTTATGAACGTGTGTGGTTGAGCATCGTGTCGTCATTGTGTTTCTGGAAGTGGCCTCTTCAGTGACAATGTCGGCGGCAAGAAAGTGCTTACTTGATCCGGACTGGACGAACCAGAATATTTCGGAATATGCAAGTTGAATTAAGCCCGTGCAAAATGATCGATCCTCACGGTGCTCAATGCTCACTGCCTTGTGTTTGTAATGGTCTTATATATTTAGCCGCCTCTTACAGTGGTCAGGGAATTTCTCCTGAAATTGGCAGGGAAAACCTGGAAATGTCAGGGAATTTCAAAATAAGAATTTGCTAGACACCCTGGATGAACATTGCCAATTGGCATACAGCATGAATGTTTGTTCTGTAAAAGTATGTCTCTAACACCACTATGTTTTCTTTGGTAGAAAAAAAAAAAGGAAGTCTGACAAGAAATTGAAAAACTAACCAGGCACATTGAGCGAGCAAGTGAGCAGGTGACTGCTCCAATCATGTCATTGTCCGACGATCATTCAAAGCACCTGCTTCAGAGATCCAACCATTCTCTCGGCGAGACCGTTTGACTGCTGCCAGTAAGGTGGACTGTTGGCGTGTTCGGTGCCAGGCGACGATGGAGCGCTCTCGTGCATTTGATGACAAAACCTCGTGGTTAATCGGTAATAATGACTTCCGCCACCTCAAATTGAGGAATCCATTTATGAAAAAGTTCACGTAGTGCGTTGATGCAGTGCTTGGTACTGCCACTGTGTCCATGTAAGTTGTGGCGTGGTCAACACATAAGAGATGTAGCCCTTTCCTTCGCTCGTTGTCGATTGGACCGAGGTGGTCCAGCGAGATCACTACATTGGGCTTGTGCAGGATGGCCCGAAGCCTCAAGCAGCCTTTGTTTCGTGTTGTGCGCGCGTTAATCGTGTGACACGTGTGGCAGGGCCGTACGTAATGACGCACATCTTTGAGCAAGATGGGCCACCATGTACTTTCGTAGGATGAGTTCCTTCGTCTTTTCCATTCCCATGTGTCCTGAGTTGTCGTGAAAAATCGTTATCACAGACTCTCGGAGCGTGGCGGGAACAATTCTTTTTACAGTGCATCCTTTCTCCGTGGTTTCTTTCGTGAGGACATCATTCTTGTTGTTGTACGGGCTGTTTATGTCGCTCGCCAGTGACTTTAACTTCTGGCATTCTGCGTCCCTTGCCTGCAGGCTGCTCAGGTGACTAGTGATCCCCTGCTACGATGGCCTAGCATACCAACCGTTGACCCACCGGTACTGTTTTGAGGATGTCTCCTGGCGTACTCTCGCTTTCTCCCTGTCGTGAGAGGGCGTCCGCTGCCATGTTCAGTCTTACTGGCCTGTGAACAACGTCAAACGTGTTCTCAGCAAGGTCCAGCGTCCATCGAGCGAATCGGCGATTCGTGGCTTCCCTTACTGTGCCAAATACGCCACGCTGAACTTGTCCGTAAGCACAGTGAAACGCGGTACACCCCGTAGGTAAATAGATAACTTCTATGTCACTGCCCAATGCAGCGCCATGCATTCGAGCATGTTGGAGCGAAGGTTGGTGTCGTGTTTGTTCAGCGGTCGGCTGACTTTTTTCATTGATCTTTTTAATTTGTAATTTTTCTCAGGGCCCGAAGACATTACAGAGGAGAGTGGGTGGTTACTCAAAACACATAAAACCAACATAGTTGCAGCAGAGGGCAAAAAAACGCACTACGCAACATCTGTTAAAAAGTTGGTAACAACATTTTTAAATTCAACAGTGTTCGTTATTGAGACTACATGTGTGGGAAGGCGATTTCAATCAGTGGAGGTTTGGGGTCAAGTGGTCGTATGTCTAAATGACTTGCATGTGACATTGTTGCATGCAAGCATTGTTGTATGCAAGCGCCACGGGGACACAACCCTGACAACTCGGGCGCTGATGGTGGACAGTGGCGCCCACCTGGCTACGGTAATCCCTATGGCAGTTTGTGGTGCCGTCTAGGTAGCATGGTAAAACTTAATGAGAAAAATTTTAATTCAACACAAGCCATGTATTGAGGAGGTTGTGGCGTAAACTATGTGGAAAATGTGCTTTGCTGTTGAGGTGACCATGACTATAGTTGGGTTATTTGTTTTCTTCGTGTTCTGTTCTGTCCCTTTTTGCATAAAGTGAAATGTAATCTGAAAATGCAGAAACAAAAGTGAACCCACGCTGCTTCCCTGGGACACTCTGGAAGACAATGAATAAGCAGGCAATACATCCTAAACACAAGCACAATCTGCCTGCCAGGAAAAGGTTATTTCTGAACGGATTGCAGAATGCCTCTGCTGAGGCTTGGTTGCGCCTGGCGGGTGGGTTAGCCCAGTGATGTGATTGATGCGCCAATTGCGCCAAGCTGCGTCAAGTGGCTGGCCCTGATACATCCTGCTACATTTTGCCAAAATATGGGTAATCTGCGCCAAGCCTGCGCCAAAGGACCAATTTAGGTCGCCTTTCAAAACCGAAACTAAACTGAGTACCGTGAGCTAGGTGGCGCAAGCGGCCGCGCGACACAAAGTATCTTGCATCATTCGTCCATCTAGTCCTTGCATGGTTTTTCCCGCCGTCTCTCGTTTCACACTCTCGTCAATCTCGTCTCGCATCTTTTTTTAAATTTTTGTATCGATAGATGCAACCGTCTGGGGAGTCTGCGGCCGCTCCGACGCTATAGCGTGCCGGGTACCAGCCATGCCGTAGTGTTGTTAAGTGAAACCACGTTTTTGCTCGGCGGGACTATACTTTGTGAGCTGAAGCACTCGGTCCTGAAAGCAACGGCCGTGGGAAAACCATATTTGGTCCCTGCCTACCAGTCACCATGGTTGCATGACGTCGGGTGTTGCCGTCCCCTCGTCGCTGCAGATATGGCGCGTTCTAAACTGAAACGTAAGGACTGCCGCAAGGTCATCAACATTCCTGTTCTTGTTTGAATCACACGCTACTAGAAAAATTCCTCTTTAACTGTGTCGAAGTATTGATTACCTAGGTTTCTCTTGTGGGCTTTCTTTTGAGAGGGACCCTGGTACATGAAAAGTTTGCCGCGAAAGAAAGTTGGTGAAGTAGAGTGAGCTAAAGCGAAAAAGGCAATGTCTGCACGCTGAACCCGCACAGCGCGCTTGTTTGTCTCGAGTTCAGTCGTTGCACAAAGCGCTCCAAGAACTTTTGACCCTGACTCGCGATGTCTTGCGTCGATACGATCAGGTTCTTTTTTTCTGTGTGTTTAGCTTGTACCTTGCCTGCCGGCCTGGCAAGCACGCACCGCTGGACTGTTTCCTGTCGTATGCTGAACCGTTACATTTTGCATGCAATTTCGGGAACCAGTTGGCGACGGAGCGGAGTGGCATGGTTTTGGTTTCGATCGAACAGCCGTCTGCACTCGCACGACGAAGTGCGTGCAACTGTAAGCTGCCGAAGTTTCCCTCACGTGCATGCGAACATGATTGCACGACAGAGGAACCAGCCGGTACGCTTGCAACCTCTTGCTTTATGTTTGCTTGCTTTCGACGAAAATCTGGCACGTCGGGAACCAGTAAAACGGTGGCAAGCGGTTTTTCGGAATTGCTCGGGAATGCCTACAGCACTGTACACCTGTGGGATGTCTCAATGCCTCCTTGGAGACATTGAAAGTGGACATTCATTACTTGCCGAAGGCAAAGCGAGGCATAGCAGCCTTGCAGAAAGTTCCGAAAAGCAAAGGGAAAAGCACCCGCTAGTCGTACTGCTACTTTTAGTGTGTACAGTTTCGCATGGCATTGGATTAGTTACATGTTTCATCTGTCGGAGACTGCTTCAATTTATTATATTACATAACTAGTTAACTTTATGCTTCGACATTTACTAATAAGCTGGTTATTTTCAAATAAATTTAATATGTGCAGTTTGGTTCTTATTTATCTATAGTGGGTGCATATATGTATCATTTAACTAAAGCATTGCAAAATGTGTCCTGTCATTGGAATTTCGGTTAACATGTTGAAAGACTCCTATATAGTCTAACTTGACCATAATTTGTTTATTGTGGCGAGCACAGTGCCCTTTATTTGTTCAGCACTTAAAAAGAAATATTTTAATTTTTCTAAGAATATCTGCTCCAAAAGCCACCTTTTGCTGTTCCGAAACACTGTTTTGGCTGCTCCAAAAGCCACGCTTACTGCTCCAAAACACTGTTTTGGCTGCTCCGAAAGGTGCTCCAAAATCGACTTGAGCCAATCACATCACTGTTAGCCCCAAAGTTTGCATCAAGCGCAGCGCGCACTGCAGTGCCACTATCCATCTTGGCCTTGGTTTTGTGGCTCGGCTGCTCCAGCTTGTCGTCTTCCTCCACTTTCTGGACATCCTTGACCCACTGCTTGTCCCCGCTGTCATTTGAGCGTCTCACAGACATCGTGTAGTGTTGCTGGCACGCTTGGACCAACACCGATAACATTGTCAATGCGGACTTCTATTCGACTAGAGGATAATCCTGATCCGAGTTTTCCACGACGCCCAAGCGCGTTCTCCACAACACACCTAACTTTGGAAAGGGCGTAGTTGTAGTCGCCTTTTGTCCTGAGGGTGATCCAAACTGTGGGGGAAAGGCTTCATCAGGTCCCTGGTGAGAGGAAATGCCTGATTGTGCAGGACGATGGGTGGTATTTCTGTGCCACCAATGCTTCTTGGCACGGCCACTAGGAATTCTCGAGCAGATTCCCCAACGGAGATCGCCTCATACACGTTGACATCATGGAATTGCCAGGGAAGCCCCCGCCCGATTTACCAAAACAGGTATCTGTGATTCACCAATGCCAAAGAGGATGATGCCATACCTAAAGCAAAAGTGATTATATGTAAGCTTAGAACAACAGAAGTACTGCAGCAACAAATCTTGCTAAATTGTATGCTGCTGAACGAGATTGTCTCTTGTTAAATAAGTAGCCTCTCGAGCCCAGGAACTGACACAGCCAACATGGGTGCCCTACGCCCACGGGCAACTTTCTGTGGCTATTAAGTCTATTGTAATGAGAGGGTGCGCCCATCACTTTGCACGCGCTTTCCTCCTCCCCTCGTTTCGCCACACAAAGTTGTCTGCGAGTATAGTGACATCATGTCTCCGTAATGCTGTTCGGGGGTGTAGGGTGCCAAGAGAACTAGAATGGTCCCTGGTGTGACTGCACCAGTGTGTATTTTTGGTTTGCTCTGGTGTGTGTGAAGCATGATGTATTAAGATTGCTTGGTGTTTCCAATAACCAAATTACACTGAGGGTTCAGCATTGCTCGTGCATAATCACTCATTACCCCGTAATTTTATGTGAAGTGAGCCAAGTTACCTCGAGAAAGCGAGTGTCACTCTTTGCTCACCATCCTTCCGTAATTTCGGTAGTCGACAGCCGAGCTCTTTTGGTGGTGACACAGGCAGGCGGCTGCCATCAAGAGCGGCGATGGTGTTGGAGAATCCCAGCACTGCCTTGATCTCGCGCATGTGGTGCTCTAGATCCTCATTGCGAATCATCGAAACCGTTCTTGCCTCCAGTTTCTCAATCACCACGTCGCAGAACTCTTCGTAGCTTTCGTTCACCACCGATTGTCCAACAGCAAAAATGTGGCCGATCGTCCGTTCCTCCACCGTGGAGCAGAGCCTGTACAGGCTGATCGCTGCTCTCTTCTCCACTGTGATTGCAGTTTTTATGACGGTGTCTTGGCATTGCATCGATGAGGTGGAGGGGGTCAAGGACACACGTTGGCACGCCTTGACCACCAAAGGGTGGTCAAGGACACGCGAAAGCACGGTACGAAAATGTTGTTCGCCCAGCCTAGGCAGCTTCTCCTTGAACCGCCTCCCCACCCCGAACATACACTGCCCTCTTGCGACGGATCCTCATGAATCGTTGCACCAAAAGAGCAGCGACAGTGAAACTTGTTGCCACAAGCTGCTCCTCAAGTTCGTCCGCTTTCTCTTCGGTGGTTTGGATGCTCTCCTCGAGCTGATTAAACTCGATCCGCCACTGGCGCAGCGATCACGAAATGCCCGGCCATGCAATCGTCCATCGCAGCGACTCGTCGCCGTCAGTCATTGCTTTCATCACTACGGTGTGGTGTTTCTACTGGGCACAGTTGGCAGTAAGAGGTAAAAGTCAGCAGACGCAGAGAAGTCGCAGAGCAAACTCTGGAAAACACGGAGAGTTGTCAATCCTGTTTCGCACCTTGTGTATTGTACCTCGACTGTGTACCTCCTTTGGATTTGGATTTGACAACATGGCGGGCAGTTTGGCCACACCAGCAAGACAGTCTAAAAGGAAAGTTGATTTCTATTTGCACCATGCAATAAAATCAATAAAACAATTATAAATTACCGTATATTACCGCGTATAAGTCGACTCTGAATAAAGTCGACCCCCCTAATTACTAACCCCTTCAAAATAAAAACATATTTTTTTTAGTAAGTAACGTAAAATTGCTTCCAGAACGTTTATTCACACATGGTGCATGCGGCACACACAAGAGGTCTTAGGCCTCATAGTCGTCATCGTCGCTGGTCGACACAACGACGCAGTCGCTGCTTTCTGTGTCTTGAGGGTCTCTGGGGCCGGCCGGGTGAAGCGGCGCCAAGATGGAGCACTTTAAAAATCTTCGCGGACCATGTCGGCAGGCAATTCATACCACGCATCGTTCACCCACTGTGCCACGGTGCTGAGAGATGCACGCTTCACGCGCCCCGTTGGTGTCTTTGGGTTGTCGTCCTGGCTCAGCCAGTCGTATAGGGCGCCCACGCGGTCCTTGAAGGGCTTGTTCAGCACCACGTCAAGGGGCTCAAGGATGGACGTCATCCCGCCCGGGATGATGACCAGGGCACATCCAGCGTTGGCCACAGTCTTCTTTACGCGGTCGGTGATGTGGCCATGAAAGGAGTCGGGACGAGCATGCTTCGGAGCTTCAGCAGGGTACCCGGGCGCCTGCACCACAGAAGGCGGATCTAGTCCAACACGGTCTCCTCATTGAAGAACCCCTTCTCGTTCACCCGGACGATGACTTTTGGCGGGAACTTCTCATTTGTCGGCATCGTCTTTCGCTTGAAGACAAGGAAGGGTGGCAGCTTGTGGCCGTCCGCTGTACAACACAGCATGGCGGTGAAACGGTTGTGCTTGTTGCCCATCGTCAGCAAGCGCACCTGCCACTATCCTTCTCGGAGACAGTCCTCCTGCTGGGCATATCGAACTCAGACAGGAGTCAGGTCAACGTTGCCGATCTGGCCAAGCATGAAACCGTTTTCGTTCGCAACTCGGCGACATAGCGGTGAAATTCGAGCAGCTTCTCCTTGTACGCATCCGGCAGGCGCTGACACACTGTTGTTCGCCTCCTTGAGGCTTATGCCGTTACGCTTCATAAAGTTCGCGACCCACTTCTTGGATACCTTGAACTCGTTTCTGTTGATGTCCAGCTCGATGGCGACGGCACGTGCCTTTCCTTCGATGTCGTGGTACTACACGCTCAGGCTCTTCGATTGTTGCTCGCTCACCCATTCTTTCACGGCTTCTTCCACTGCTGGGTACTGTCCGTGTTTGGGACCGCGGAACGACCGGCGCATACCAGCGCACGCAAAAGCTTTTCTTGCTGCTGATGCCATCCCCTTACGCACTTTTATAATCATAAGATTAGTTGGAGACTCGCATTATCACCTTCCTAAAACTTGAAACTAGGGATGTCACAAACTTTTGCTGAACCTTGATTTCGATGTTGAACCTTGAGGTTCGCTAGTCCAGGAACCTTTGAACGTTTGCGAAAGTTTGACAACGACTATAGTGAAAAATTTGGAGATCTACTCTTTTTTACATAATATAAAAGCAAGAATATAATTTTCTAATGACTTCATTGGCTCTCTAATATGCTGCGCTGCCCTCCTTCGTCAGGTGGTGCCAGATGATTTTTGGTTCTTGCGTGTCCACACAATAGTCCTACTTCTAACTTTCTTCAGACTCCACACTAAAGGTTTTGGAACACTTAAACCTGGTCGAACTCAAACCCCGCCAGGTTTGCGATATCCTTTTCTTAAGACCACGCAGTACTGAAACAACAAAATAGGAACGAGCGATCTAATTTATATCAAAACACCTTGGAAAGCTTCATGCGCTGTTCTTTTACCACACGAGTACAATATCACTTCATTTATCATTTTGCAAAGACAAACTATTCGTTGTAGGCCAAATATTGCCACCTAAGATTATGTCCAGTATGATCACATTCCAACATAAAAATTAGGATTGCTTGTCTACACCAGCTGCATCATGCCCACAGCTTCCCACAGGCACAAATGACATTTTAATTTATGATCATCTATAGGTGAAAAATCAGCTTTCTAGCACATTTGCATTTGGTTATGGCCGGGTAATATGCTTTCCTGTCATGGCACACTTGGAAAGGGTTGAAAAAGAATTCAGGCTTTTTGGTGTAATTTTTATACTATACTTCATATAATTATTCTTTAAGAAATGTGAACATGTAAAAAGGTATTTTTGACTGAGTAGTAAACTTTAAAAACATGCATAACGACCTACCTTATGCTTTTCACTTATATTGTGTAGAAGTATTTATTAATGAAGTCTAATTTTAACCTCAAATTTACAAACCACATTTCTCTTGTGATAATCAGTAATAACCCTTAAGCAGGATGCAAACGGTTTGGCACTTCAGATCCAATGGAAATACAGACAAGATGCCAGCAAAATTGTGAGATCAACTGATCTCACAAGCCTGCTGATATCAGTTTCTAATAGCCGAAGTCAAACTTTATTGTGAGTTCCCAGTATGTTATACAAATTTTTAACTAAGTGCATGATACAATCACATTTAGGAGAAGCTTACCAATGTAGTATGGTTCTCTGGAGTGTGCTGAGTTGAGCATGTAGTCAGTGAATTGCCTTGGTGCACCGAGAATTACACATTGCATGTATTCCACCGTGTATCCCCACACCAGATTGACGTTTGGCAAGTCCACGAGGGGCATAGGTCCTTTATACCGTTCACAAAAGCGTTGAATTCCAGTGCAAGCTCCATGTCGCGGAGAACTCCGCTCTTTGCCTGCTTTTGTGAGGTAGCACTCAAAGTACCTCGATCTTCCTGTAAAAAAAATTATGAAACTTATATTTGCCACTATTAACATACAATGTATGCCTCTGTTGTGATTAGCATCCTTGGTGTTATTAGATGACCACCTTGAGATAAAGATACAGACCATGAAAACAAATGTTCTGAAAACTTGGGATAATGCTGACTGATCACATGACATCTGACAACCTGTGTGCCAAAAACATAGAAGAGAAACATATCGGGCAAAAGGACTGAAGAACTGAAAACTTGCACCAAGCGATGAGGCAGGCAGTACTGAAGTTAAAAAAAAAATCACTGCTTCACACACGAAAATTAGTCCAAAGTGTTCACATTAAGATTATACGTCCTATATATCCCCAACACTTGACCTGCTGCCACAAATAAAAAATTTAGGAAAAAGTCTAGAAACCGATTTGGCAGGCGGCGATCGAGAGTCACGCTGACGACAATTCTTGCAGCGGAGTAAGCGGCGTCTGGGGCTCTGGTGGCTCCGGACTGGGTGCTGGCCGACCGGCGTCTTCAGCTGCCACAGCAGCTTGGTGTTTGAGCACAGGTTCCTCTGCTTCTTGAGGACCCTCAGCTTGAAGAACAGCTGGCAGAGCTGCAGCGGACACTAAGGGCTCAAAGAGGAGACGGGCCTCACCGGAACAGCGGCCCTCTGGGCACCGATGGAGGACGCGTTGCTTAGGCGCTCCTTGATGATTGATGCCTCCGGTAGCCGGACTCGGCCCGGGTGGAAGGGTTGCTCGGCCTCCCACGGTCGAGTCGTGGCCACTGAGGTCCGAGACTCGCAGACAAAGGTAAAAGTGGCCCCGCTTGCCACAAGCAACGTGGGAGGCCGGACAAAAATGCCTTGGATGAGGCCGGCCTCTACAAAAATAGCACCGCCTCAGTGGACGATCAGGCCGCCGTTCTGGAGGACAACCGTCGGGCGGCGCCACGGTGCAGATGGTTGCTGGGAACAAGTCGTCATCGTCCGGGACAGTGACGACGCCTTGCACGGGAGTCCACGTCTGGTTAGGCTCCCCTCGTTGACGGTGGTACAGTGAAATCTCGGTTTAACAAACTTCAGGGGGCCGCGGAAAAGTGTTTGTTATTCTGAAAGGTCGTTATAGTGAAAACCACGAAATTACCCAAAATTACTTATTTTCCAATGCTTAAAACATTCTACCTTTACAACAGTGGGTCCTTGAACTCGTTTTTCACAAAGATGCACAAGTCAACATCAGACAAAGCACACTTATTTAAAATAGTCGGCGATTTTTTTTTTTTAATGCGTGCAGCACGAAAGACATCTTTTTTTTATGTGGCAGCACCGCAGCACGAACGCCGGCTTGCTTTGTGGACACAATAAACACCGAAAAAAACCGAGTCTAACAAGGCTGAAGCACACGCAGAAGTGAGAAACAAAGATGACAAATATAAACCCAATGTGCCGCCGGCGGCATGCAGCCAGTGCGGTGCCACTGTAGGCTGGCGTGCTTCGTAAAATAGCCGCCAACGAAAAAAGAAGAAAGAAAGAAAATTGTAAACGCAAAAAGAGTTACGTTCTCGCCACGCTTCCTCCACACAAAAAACATTCCCTCCAGCGCTCTATTTTTTTTTCCCCACTTTCTTTAGATTTTCCGCACGCACGTGCTCCCTGCCTCCCTCTTGCCCTTGCCGAACCCTCGCCTCTGCGCTCTGCGCCGCCAAAAATCTCGTCGTTTCCAACAAAAAAAAAAAAAAAAGGAAATAGTAGTCCGTTTTACATTACTTCTCACGCTGTCTCGCGTTTTCAACGGAGCGAGTTGCAACTTGCAAGGCGTCCGCTCGCCGTGTGCGTCAGCTAGCCTGCCGCTCAGGCTGCCGTGTCAAATTCACTGAAACCTTAGAATTCCCGCACTTAAGAATATGAGTTCGTAGTACTGAGGTGTTGTTAACATGATGCGGAGCTAAATATAGTGCTCGTTATTTTGAAATGTTCGTTATTCTGAAGTACGTTGTAGTGACATAATTTTGTATTACAACATTAGGCAGTCACCTTGGGATTTTTTTAGAAGTTTGTTAATCTGAAAAGTTTGTTAAAGTGGTGTTCGCTGTACCGATATTTGACTGTAGTGGCAGACAGAGGACCCCGTCCAGCAGGGCGGGCCTGCTGACGTTGGTCACGGTCGCCCCTCGGACAACTTCGGCAAACAACGGTGAGGTGGCCCACGCGACTACACGAAAAACACGTGGCTCAAGACTCGGCACATTCTTGCCGCGCGTAATTCCAACAACCACAAAAAAAAAAAAAGTTACACCATCTTTTTGAGGGGAACCATGGGGTCATGCGGAGCATCGCGGATCGTTATTAACGGTGTTAGTAACGTTGTTAACTTGCGTGTTATTACGTTGTTAACTTGCGTTGGTTACCACACATCGCGTGAACGTTGTTGGAAACTCCGCGATGCTCCGCATCTATGGTTCCCACAAAAAGATGAGATCCCCTCAAGATGGTGTATTTTTTATTGTGTTGTTGGGTGCCTGGCACTTAAATGTGCCTAGTCTTGAGCCACGTGTTTCTAAGTTGTGGTCCGGGAAGATGGTGTAATTTTTAATTGCGTAGACGAAGGTGAAACGGTTAACGAAGGTCTTTTTTGAGGCAGCGTCTAGTACTTGAGGTGTGCAGTTTGCTTTGATGAGGATGGCTTTGTGGTTGCTGAAGTGAACCGTGAGGGGATCTTGGTGCAGTGGGTGGATCTTGAAATTGGTGAAGACGCTGATCAATGCATGTGCCGTGAATGCTAGTTGGCTGTTGTTTGCGTGTCGTCGTATGATACGTGTTGCAGCGAGTGGTGTGATGACGTGTACTCAACTATCCAATGGCTCTTCATGACGTTGACATTAAAGTCGCCAATGAGCATGAAAGGATGTGTGTCTGCGTATTGCTTTTGGTAGTCGCCCATGGCCTCGTCGATGTACTGCTCCACGGCTGTGCGTGAGAGGTTGGGTGCGAGGTACATGGTCATGACGTTAACGCCGTAGACGCTAGCGGCACAATGCTCGCCGTTGCTACGTTGGTCAGCAGTGCGGCGCAGTTGTAGGTCCAGCGCGTTGACGGAGCCGTTTGTCGGAAGAACGGAGTGAAGTGGAGTCAACAGCGCTGAACTGAACGCGCGCAGCGTGCTATTGCTGCTTATATTCACACTTGAAGGAGAGGAGACTAGAGGAGGAGAGTTGCGCATGCGCGCGCGTGTGAGTAGAAGCGAACTCGCGCGAAGTGCATGCACGCTGGTAGAGAGAGAGCGGAGAGAGTAACGCGCAGCTGTTGGAGAGAGGGAAGGAGGAGAGTTCCGCATGCATGCATAGTGTGAGTGCGGACTACGACACCGACGCCGCGGGGCATGAGACCCAAGCGAGAGATGGTCCGCATCTAAAAAAAAAAGTCGCTGTTGCATGATTGGCGCGCATTCGCTCCACAAAGAGGATCACGCAAACGATGAGCGGGCAAAAAGGTCTTGACTTGCGACCCAGCAGGGAAGGAGAAGGAGGGGAGGAGGATGCTCGCACCTCCGGAGAAGATGAAGCCTCGCCATCTTGGTATGCATGGCTGCCCAATGGACCTCAATAGCAGCCATCTTGGATACAATCTACCACGTGTGTGTAGAGACTGGCGACCATCGAGGCCAGAGAGGAACGAACACACAAGCGCC
>JAZHYW010049072.1:0-32119 GCA_037355805.1 Ixodes ricinus | reverse complement strand
ACGAAATGCAATCTATGTGCTTCATAGTGTCCTTAAAATATGTGATATATTTCTTCAGAATGACCCAGTGTTTATACGGTGCATCTCTAGTCAGAAAATATTTTTTTCTTTCCGAGATTTTATTATTGCTGTGCTCAAATAAGAATGTTTGGAGCAACATCTGTGATACTTCATTCAGAGTGGTCCAGTGTTTATATGGTGGTATGCTAGTCAGAGAATATTTTTTTTCCTTTAGAGATTTTAACTATTGTGCTCAAATAAGACGAGAATGTTCAACGAGATATCTGTGATATATACTTAAGATTGCCCAATTGTTTACATGGCTCCAGTCGATGCCCAGTTGTACTTCCGAGAAATACTACATTCCATGTTGTCACACTTTTATTTATAAAGTTACAGGTTTTTTTAAGTTACAACAAATAAAGCAATTTTCAAAACTACCTGTGCACTGTCTTGAGACAACACAATCACCTAACTTTGATGAAGTGTCATAAAAGGAATAATAAAATGGAGCAGAAGGCAGGACGCTTTGAAGCATTCGTAAAATGAAACAATGCTTACGACAACAATATCCCTGGTTCAATCAACAACTAAGAAATCAATCTCTGTAAAAGCAAACATTTCTTCTAGAGGTAATCTAAAATAATTCTCAGTTCTTTGCAGGGGCAAGCCAGACGACCTGTTGGTCTGGCAGCTAAACCTCTGAACCTTTTCTGTCACTGTCCACTGTGTCTCGTACCTTCTGCTCATAAAATAAAAAAGGCTGTATCGATATCACCGCGATGCACTCGACACGTATCCGGAGGCAGCACACTGGCTGTGCGACGAACTTCACAAGGTGCAAGAGCTGAAGAGAGTGCGTAGCTTATGAACGGCCATGACTGTGGAGCAGGAAGCGAAGTGTGCACTTTACGCCCGGGTTCGCCAACGCCATGCCAACAACGATGATCTCAATATCTAACAGCATTTACTGAGAACGAGGGGTCCCCAATAAAACACTGCGGTCAAGCGAGCAGTGGACGCAGAGTGCCCGCAGCGCCCGCCGAACTGAGAGCAAAAGGGGTAAATGCGAGCGGAGTCATCGCCAATGGGCCAAGCTCACGCCGCTACCCATCGCCGCAGGAGTTTGGACCAGGGCTCTTGGCAGACAGACGTCCACTAGGATGATGGAGCGCCAACTGTCAGACTGCCAATTCTGGGCGACTCCACCCGTCGCCCAGAGTCCAATCAAGAACTCTTTGACCAGACGGCCGTCCACTTAGAGACGGGAAGGCCCGACTCTCGCAAGCGATCTCGCTGGTGTCTCGAAATGGGAGACGCACGGAGTGCGAAGAGGGTAGGCCACCATGGTGGCGTACTTACCCCAACACCATATGGAGCGACCAGGCTCGAAGCCAGCCGACTTCGCCTGGAACGTCCACAACTTACGCCTTCTCGGGGAGGCAAACCAGTGGCTCCCACAATCCCCCGTCCCTAAAACATTTGCACCCCTTTCAGGGAAAGCGGCACTGGCTCTCAAACCCCAAAATAATGCAAAAGAAAACAAAACAAAACATAGCACAAGCACACACAAAAAAACAATTGCCACCCCCGTTGTACCTCAGAGTTTCCGTACGCCGCCTCCCGCCTAAAACATCATGAGTCCATCACCTGACAGGAGGTCAGCGTACTCACCGGCGTCGGCGCAGCTGAGGTCTTTCCCAGAAGTGCCCGCAGGTACTTCCTCCCGGCCCGTGGATAGGGGTCAAATCAAATTTGGGAGTTTTTACGTGCCAAACCAACGACAGGTATCTGGCACGCCCCAGCGGAGGACTGAGGATTAATTTCGACCACCTGGGGATCTTTTGATGTGCAACCTAAAGCTCTGTTACACAACGCCTTCTCCGCAATAAGCCTTCGTCAGATTGCGGGCACCTCGGCCGGGATTCGAACCCGCCACATGGGGATCCGTAGGCCGGCACTCTCGCCCGGAGCCACCGAGGCACTGCCTCCAAAGCACCCGGCTGGTCAAGGGCAGTGTGAAGGTCGACCGGGGCGGTGTTGGAGCTCGACGTGGTCACCCAGGCCTGGTTCCGGTGGTAGCGGCACTTCTCATGCGCCTCGTGGAGGCACAGCGTGCCGCAGACGCCGCAGCACACGGCACCGGGGTCCGGGGCAAAACAGGTGCCCTGGGCGTCCCAGTCCTCATCGTCCATGGTGCGGCCCAAGAACACCGGGAGCCCCACCCTCGACGGCGCCCCCGGCCGCGGGCGCCGCTGCCCAGATTATTTTAGCCACGACACATATGAACAAGGCAGCTCCGTGCCCCTCTGCGAGGTCCACGTCGCGACGTGGCGAACCGACCTGAGTGCGCCGCCGCCGGTGGCAGGCACGGTGGACGCCGATCCAAGAACGGTGTCATCCACGGCCGCCGCGGCCACAGCCGCCGATAAAGAACTGAAGTGAATGAAGAAGAGGATGGGCGCAAAGCAAAAGTTATACAGTGCTTCCAAGAATGTTGCCCCGAATTGGATTTCACGTATGAATTACTCGTTGAAAAATCCATCAGGTTCCTCGACCTGGTGCTTCAGTTCAAAGAAGGCCATCCGTGCTGGAGATATGAGCCGCGCTCGTGCCACGGGTTTCTTCCATATAACTCTGGACATTTCAAAATCATAAAAAGGAATGTTGCCATAACTGCTCTTTTTTCCACCTTAAAGAAATCATGCCACCATCAACTTGAACCAAGTTTTGAAAACCAGATAAAGCATCTACGTGAGTCTGGTTATCCAGAGTTTGTCCTGGTGGCCGTTTCTGATAACCATTTGCCAGAAGTTGAAACGTCAGCATGCAGGGAATGAGGCTTCATCGCAAGCTACAAATCGAAGAAACGTTGCGGTCATAGCCTACATCCATGGACTCGCACACAACCTAAAAAGATTGCCGGGAGGCATGATAATCGGGTTGTGTGCTCGGCACCAAACAAGGCCTACTCGATGTGCCGCAGAACTAATCGAAAAACAAATCGAAGAAGCAATGCACAATTGCTCTCAGGACGCTAATACACCCCGTGCCAAAGTGGCGTTGTGTACAACATACCACTTTCCTGTGGCAGGTGCTACATAGGACAAACGGGGCGTGTGAACGATCGAGCTAGGGAGCACGCGGCTTCTGTTAAAGGAACATCGGCCGGACATCTTTCTGCATCATTGCCGGTCCTGCAAGTGCACTCCTAATTTTAACATCACCATTATAGGCCGGCACAGGAATGCATACGCACGTGAAGTAATTGAAGCCCTGGCCATCGAAGAAAGTGCTCAAATATGTGTGAGCACCCGTCTATCACAATCCACGCGAAGGAAAAACAATACTTGGGACGTGGCACGAGCGCATAACACCTAATGGGTGCAGCGCGGGACGTGGGGGATGGCTTTTATCACTAGCTGTAGTGAAAAGGAAAAAGGAAGACGAAGTATTAAAGCAAGCAAGTTGATAGTCAGCGGGTGTGCATGTCTTTTCCTCTCACGGTTTTTCTCATTTGTAATTGTTCAGCTGACCTCATCCAAGGGTGCCTCAATTGGAGGGAGGTTTGTGAATTCAGCGGTTAGGCCGGGTCAGCCTGGCCATACCCTGGTCTAGATCGAGCTTCTGGACTTCCACTTGAGGCTTGCCTTTTTGATGTCAGTGCCCATCTGAACAAGCACCTCTATGTGCGATGCATGGCAATGCACGCATGTTGCACCATCATGCATCACAGATGATAAAAGAAAATCATGTTTTCTCATTCCCAGCCTTCCGCCTGCTGCACGAGTGGTAACTTTATTTAGTGCTCCCCACATGGTTCACACATGCTCAGCAAGTTTCCAATTGGAACCATATGTATATTTTTAATAAAGAGTAGATCTGAGGTAATTTTTTTAAATTAGTGTGCTTTTTATAATCCTTGATGTCCGCCATTGCTGGCGGTTTGTTACTGAGTTTTTTTTTCTCAACCACCCTATTCATGGGGATTTTTAAGCATATTATAGTATTTGAATTAACCTTTAAAACTGTCTTTAAGAAAATGTGCAAAATTTCAGCCATGGCTGAGTAACACTAGATATAAATATAAAACTTTAGCGTTTATGAAATATGGATTTTAGTTACTAATGAAATTAAAGAAGCTCCTTGAAGCACTTTCAGGCTGCCAGCACCTGTGGCTAAATTGTTCAGGTTTTGGGAGTGTTTGCATCTGTGTTGCAGGTAGAAAGAAACAATGCAGACGGTACCAGAGAGCAATTTTCAATTTGTTTTCATTATAATGTGGCACTTCTATACATAATCTGCAGTTTTATAGTCATGGTTTGGTTTTACAGCAAGATCAGCTGGAGAAAATTGGGGGCAGGAACCTTTCAGAGGTAACTGTTGGCATCATGAAGAGCACCATGGGTTATCTGGTCCAGGTGCTCTTCAGCCTCTACGGTCGCAAGGGCAAGAGGTCCTTTATCAATTTGGGCCTGTGCACCATTGCTATAGGTAATATTCAATTATTCAAACTCCTGGCTGCCCTACAAACTTTATTATCTAACCCTATAGTCACTGACAGGTCGAGTACAGCAAGGTATGGCCCGATATACGCACCGCTGTTCATCGAGCCTGATGCTACACTCAACAAGCTTGGCCGCACCCATGAACGTACCAACCGGGGGGGGGGCAAGGGGGTGCTTGCCCCCCAGTTCTCAGAGTGGGGGCAAGGCATGTGTTTTGCCCCCCCTGAAACAGCCACCACTGGGCAGGGCAAAGACTGGCACGGCAGCACCGCAAGGGATACCAAGGGCACCGCCCCCAGCCTTGGGGGGGGGGCAGGGAGTCTGGTTTGCCCCCATTCAAAGACAAGTTGGTACTCCTCTGCCGTTAGCGCTTTAAGCTGGGAAAAGGCGCAAAGCCCCCACCTTGTCCAGGGCGTCCCAATGCTGTCGTTGGTGCCGTGCATCGAGGCGAGACAGAAGCAGCAAGGGGAGGGGCCGGAAGTAAGGACGGGTCCGTCGGTCAACTTGATGATCCCCTTGAGAGGTGCGTTGGCACCCCCAAGTCACATTTCGCTTAGTTTCCGGGCACAGCTGACCGGAGCCACGTGGCGACGATACTGAAGGCGTTCATCGGTGCCGGATGGATCAGATAGGGAAGGTCGTTTCCTGGGGCCTTCTGCAACAGCCCCTCTGCCGCCAGGAAGAGTGTCTTGAGGGGAAGCAGTCCACACTGGTCCCTTGAAAGACGCGGTCTCACGACTGGGCTGGCGACTAAGGTCCAGGCTGGAGTCCACACTGGAAGTGGCAGTAACGAAACCCGCAACACCGAACCACGCTCCGCGCAGGCGAGCACCCAGCCCCCAATCTCTCCAATTTGCCAGACCAAAACGAAAAAAATTAAAAAAAGCCTCGCGAAAGTTTTGTACAATTCTATCAACGAAAGACACGCACAAAGAAGCTTATTTCCTCCGACAGGTTGCTCCAGCGAAAAGAACTGTCCAGACTAATAAAGCCCTCCGGCGCTCAACCCAAAATAAAACGGACTCCCGTGACAAAACCACATTACAAACGTAACTCACATAGAGCATATTCCTATTAAATTCGAGCATGTCCCCCATAATGCAAACTCTACTGAGGAGAAAATCGCTTTAAAGGAACTTTACCGCTAACACAACGAGCTAAAGCCGAACGAAACGCAAAACTCGGACTCCCGAAAAAAGAAAAGCTAATAAACTTGCCGAATAAACTAGTCGACTCAATAACACTAAAAAAAACACGTTTAGCCCTCTCTTTTCCTCGAAAGTCCCTCTTTGCGTCTAACCCACGCCCTGTTTGTTCTTGGCCTCACTCCGACTGTTCAAGTTTTTCTCTTTGGACCCGAGTGCAGGCACGAAGTTGCAGTCCCGGAGATCTCCCTTGGTCTCCAAGTCCGACGTGATGCCTGGCTGAACCACGGAGCTGTGCCTCAGTCTCGAACCTCGTTGAGTCGTTGCAGGCTTGTTGTTGCCTCCTCCAGGCTCCTTACCTCGCACTTGAGCTTTGGGTTTGTGGCTCGTTTGGGATGGGGGTCCTGGAGTTTTCCCCTCCCAGCCTCGAGAACCGCTTCCTCTTCTTGAAGTGGCGCTCATCACGCTTGCCTTTTGCATACTCTGCAGAAAGCGCTGCTGCCAGAACGTACAACGCTGATCCGGCGCTGCCTTTTCCTCTTTGGTCTTGGTCGCTTGCTTATGACGGCATCCGAGTTCTCGGTCTCAGATCCCCAATACCGCAAGCACGACGACGTCCTCAGGTGCACTTGCGTCGGGCCTGCTTTGTCCCGCCCCGGACTCGATCGTGTCCCCGGTGGATCCCTCGCTCGCGCAGTCGCTCTCTGGTTGCAGGTCCCCTAGGATGGCCGGCTTGGGATCTCTCGTTGTCCAACCCTGATGATGACTTGCTGCGGGATGCGTACTCGTCGACGTCCTCCTTGCACCTCAACTCCGTGAACGGCCTGGAGTCGGCGTTCCACAACCGCACCAGGCAGGACTGATTGAGTCTCGTCGAAGAAAATCTCAATCACCTCCCTCCTGGTGGGCTGCTTGGACTCCTGCGACAGCGCCGTGGGCTTGGTCCCGAAGCCGCACGGGTACCGATCAGAGCGGTCAGGATCCTGGCTTGTTTGCTGAACCGCTGCTTCCTGTATCTCGGCGCCACTCTCCGTGAGCTGGCTGGACTCTCACGGCATCGTCTCCGTCTTGGCGTCGCCTTCGTCATCCGGGAAGTCACTGCTGGATGCCTGAAGAGCCTTCTCTTTCTCACGCAGCTCAGGCGTTGGGTAGGTCTTGTGCGGAACGGCGTCGGTCTTTCGTGGAACAGCGTCTGTCACGTCGGAAGAAACACGCTGGTTTCCGGTCACCTCGGTGTCCTCAGCTTCTGTTTTCTTTCTTTTCCTGACACACCAATTCTGTCGCTCCTTCCACGTTACTTTCACCGTCCCGGCGCTCGGAGTTTGGGTCAGGCTGGCAAAGAACGGCGAAGGTCGTGTCGGGAGAAAGACGCTGGTTTTCGGTCATCTCTCTGTCCCCAGCTTCCACTTTCTCCTTTCCCTGACACGCCTTCCCTGTCACCCTTTCAACGCCTGTTGCCACCCGACAAAGAGACTCCAACTCCCGCGCTTTCTTCGCGAGCTCGAGCTGCTCGAACTCGTAGTCGAGCCACTCCATTTCACGCTTATACTCGCATTTCTTGAGCTCCCATCTTGACGTTTCAAAAGCATCTGTGTCGGCCCGCTTTTTGCGTTCCTCCTCTTCGGCCCGCTTTTGCTCTCGCGCAGCACTCCCGTTCCCTTTCGCGAACGCTCCTGTTCCCTTTGCGAACCTCCTGTTCCTTTTCGCGAACCTCCTGTTGCCTTCCGCGAATTTCCCCAGAGCCTCAGTGAACTCCTCAACGCTGACGTCTTCGGCCTGAAAGACTTCTATTATGTGCGGCTTTCTTTTTATCTGCCCCAAATCAATCCCTCGATTCGGTACAGACTTGTACCAACTCGTACAAGTGGAATGCCTCTAGACTCATGATCTAGCTAGTGTTGGCCCTCTTTCTCACAAAATGCTCGCATCAGAACGGTCACGCAGTCCTTCTAACAACGACTATCTCCAACCCCCATAGACAAAACTTAGAGCTAATGGGTCTGGCAGATGGAGAAAGAAAGGGCTGGGCACTCACCCACACAAAACGTCATGGTCCGGCGAAGTCGATCCCGCCGCTGCCATCCAGTTGTTGCATGGGCGCATCAACCAGTGGGGCAAGGGGGGACGCTTGCCCCGCAGCTCTCAGAGTGAAACAGCCGCCACCGGGCAGGGCAAACACTGGCCAGCGCCGCCCAAGAAATACCAAAAGCACCCCCTCCGGCCCTGGGGGGGAGAGGGTCTGGTTTGCGCCCCCACTCAAAAACAAGTTGGTACGCCACTGGCCACACCCTGTTTCGATTGTACAAGCTCCATGCCGGTAGGATTAGTACCTATGTTGCTTAAAGTTGTATCCTGTACATATTAATATCTGTTCATTTTTATGACCTGTAAACAATACAAACAACCCAGAAAGGAAAATGTTAAATCACAGTGAGGGTGCAGGCGAGCTGGTGTATATTTAACATTTTGATGAATTACCCAAGACTGAGGCGAGAAACCTAGAAACATCCAACTGTGGAAGAAAGTGAAAAAGGTGACAGAAGGAAAGTCCTCCTATCACCTGTCATTTTGTTTCATGGTTAATGAAAGAAAATAACCGTGGAAGATTGAAAACGGTGATGGAGCAAAGTCCTTTTGCCTCCTTTTTATCTCTTCCATGGATGGATGTTTCTTGATCTCTTGCCCCAGTCTGAGGTAATTCATCAAAAGGACAGAAACGAGTTTTGAAACTTTTCAGACTTGTAGCTGACCAGCAGACTACACTTACACTTCGTTTATGTTTGCTACACGTTGTCCTTGAGATAAGGCAACGGTATCCAAGTGTGCTGCAAGCATCGTATTTGACAATCACATGAGTGCTGTATTCTCATATCATATATGACACTTTTTGAGTTTCTTATTGTAAGTTTCATTGGAACGTTTATGAGACCAAGCAGTGCCCCGTGCACAGCGAGTAAAAAGGCTGGAAGCCAATTGTCAAGCAAACAGCGGGGCCTACAGATGCGCTTTCTTGCCGGTTTCATCCTGTCGGTGACTATAGTCACGGTCAATGCGCTCTGGTACAAAGAAAGTGCTTCTTAATTTGAATTTTTAAACTCGTGGAACCACTTTGCAGATGCCATCTGTCAGAAATGGTGCGTAGACAAGATTCAAGCCCAGGCAGTCATCGGGAGGTGGCTGCCCGGCTCAGTGGATTAAGGGGGCAGGAGAAGGAGATTTGAGGCAGCCCTTGTCTCTGCCCACCTCTGGTCCAGTCCCTGCCCCTGGTCCAGAACCCTCCTCAGTTCCTTCCTGAGCCTGCAACCTAAGATGCTCCCTCGACCCCTGCCAAGCCCACCCAAGCAGATGCTAGTGTGATGTCAATAAAGTCTACAACCTTCTGAAGGTTCTAAACTGTTAATATTTGCAAGCCATATAAAATTGCATGGGACAAAGTACTTAGTTTTCTCTGTAGTCTTTCTTTTGGATAAGTGCTCTGTGTTACTGAATGGCTGGCTAAACAATTGCAGTCAATATTTGAATAGTCTATGGACAACAATGGGTGCCTGATCTGGAACAGCCAATGTACAGCCTCCAGATTTTTAACATTGCGCAAACACCGACCAGCTGGTAGATCGGCGCCTTATTGCAGCGCGAATGAGCAAGTCACCGAGACTACGCGCATGCCACAGAAGGCACTCTCCTAGCCTCGCTGACTTGCTGTTTTACACCGCAATAAGGCGCTGATCTACCAGCCAATCGACGTTCGCGCGATGTTAAAACAAAATCTGGAGGTTGTACAAGGACGGCTGCCAGCATTGGAATAGCCACTGTGTATGATTGGCTGCCAATATTAGGTTAGCCAATGTATATCAACGGAAGCCAATATTGGATGAGCCAGTGGTAAAGGTTGGATGCCAATAATGGTTGAAAAACGGACAGCCAGTAGTAGGCCATGTTGGCTATGCCGTTGGCTAACTCATGGCCCATCTTGGCACAGAACGATGGTCCAACATTGGATCAGGTAGCGCTTTTGAAAAAAACCAACGTCGGACCAAGATTTGTGCCAGGTTTCGCAAATGATGAGCCAATGTAGGTCCCACATTGGTGTGCTGCCTGGGCATCCACTAGGACGAGGAACATTTTTCCCATGGAAGGTCCCGCCAGATCCACATGCAGTCTCTCCCATGGATGTGTCGGGATGCCCAAGGGTGTAGAGGAGCAGCGGACGGGTTGTTTCGGTGCAGCTGACACATGGTACACCCTCCGATTTCCCTTTCAATATCTTTATCAATCGATGCCCACCAAACATAACTCCTAGCCATTTCTTTAGTGTGCACAAAGCCATAATGGTCCCCATGGAGTTCTTCTGGGACCCTTTTCTGCAGAGTCTTCGGAATCACCACCTGTAAACCCCACATGAGGCATCCTTGGTGGAGTGAAAGCTCAGTGTGGCGTACGTGAAAGGGCACATACTCTGGATCGATTGGCTTGCGTTCTGGGCCCCAACCATGCTTTACTCTTTTCACGATCTGACTTAGGAGAGGGTCTCTGGACGTCGCCCATGCAATGTCTTTACATTTAAGAGGTACATTGTCGAAGTACTCACAGTAGAAGGCGTACGTTTCGTCGACAGCGTCGGTGTTGGGGTCGTCCGTTGTTTTTGGCAGTCTTGACAAGCAGTCAGCGTTGGCATTTTCCTCGGAAGACCGGTGGACGATAGTGTAGCGGTGCGCGGCTAGCTGACAGGACCATCTCTGAAGCCTCGCTGCTGTTATCGTAGGTATCCCGGTCGTTGAGCCTAGGATTTTCTGTAAGTGAGCATGGTCAGTGATCAGCGTGAAGTGATAGCCATACAAATAGTAGAGGAATCTTCTTATTCCAAATATGACAGCTAGGAATTCTTTTTCTAACTGAGAATAATTCTTCTCGTGCTCAGTCAGGGTCCTGGAAGCAAAAGCTACTGGCCAGCTCTGTTCCATCTTCAAACACATGGGACAGGACTGCCCCTACTCTATACGCTGATGCATCGCATGCCAGTATGGGTCGACGCGGGTCAAAATACATCAGGACTGGTGCTGACGTCACAAGCTTCTTAAGCGAGTCAAAGGAGTCCTGACAGTCTGTGCTCCATTTCCATGCTGCATTCTTCTGCAGTAGACGATTCAGAGGATACAGGGTAGTTGCCAAGTTTGGTAGAAATTTGCCATAGTAGTTAGCAAGCCCAAGGAATGAACGCTACTCTGCCTTGTTCGAACTGCTGCTACTTTATCCTCCATGGTTCGTAGACCATCTTGACTGATCACATGACCGAGGTATGTGTGGTGTTTGGCTGATATCCCTTTCTGGTCTGACAACCCTGTCAGACTGGCAACATTGGGCCGGCACTTGGATGAAGAGAACATTCGGGAATGTCGACGTGTGGTTAGGTTGTCATGTAGACGAGCAAGTTACTCATCGTTAGATTTTCTGTCATTAATAAAGTGTTGCACCTACCAATGTGCCTAACTTAGCCAGGACCACAACACAAAGTGGCGACGAGGATGGTTAGACGTCGACTGACGAACCGCAAGACGAGAGTCCTGGAGAAGTTAGCGCGACACCGAGTGGGTTGACAGCGACAACCGAAGCCACTGTGGAGCTGGACGATGCAGCCAACAACGAGGAAACCATGTCCAAGATTGGGCAAGTGGAGTATTTCGACTCGTCACTGGGTTCCTGGTCTGCGTACGAGAGAGACTGACGTCGTTTCTAAAGGTGAACCATGTGCCGGAAGCCGACAAGGTTGACGCCTTCTTAAGCCTAATTGGGCCTACGACGTACAATCTTCTCAAGTCGTTGACAGCTCCCGTATTACCAGTAACGAAGTCACTAGCTGAGTTGACACAGTTGCTACGAGACCACCTAGAACCAAAACCCTCTATTATCGCGGAGCAGGCAAGGTTTCATCGCCGTGGGCAGGAAGAAGGAGAGACTATAGCGCAGTTCGTTGCTGTGTTGCGGAAGCTCGCCGAGACATGCGACTTTGGCTTATTCTTCGACGAGTCGCTACGCGACCGTTTTGTGTGCGGCTTGCAGCGTGTGGAGATTCAACGGGTGCTCTTCGCGGAGGACAAGACACTAACGTTCCAGAAAGCAGTTGACCGAGCTACAGCGTTGGACGCAGCTATAAAGAGTGCCTCCGAGATGCATGGATCCAGTGCCAGCGGCACACAGGTCAACGTTGCCGGCGTCCACAAGTTGCAAAGCCAGAAAGAGGATACCAAAACGAGAGGAGGGACCTGTTATCGGTGAGGATCAACCAAGCATATTGCGAGTGATTGCCCTCAGAAAGAGGTGGTCTGCTTTCAGTGCAAAAAGGTAGGGCACATTCAGCGTGTCTCTCGCTCGTCCCGTGAAAAGGAAAGGTCGCGAGGAAAGAAAAATCGCTCAAGTCGTTCTCGGTGGAAGGCCGAGCAGGAAAGGCTGCTGTCAAAAGCATGAAGGCAGCTTCAGATCAGCCACTTAAGATGGAAGTTCTTGTAAAAAAACTCTGTTGACAATGGAGCTGGATACAGGAGCCGCGGTGTCTGTGATTTCAAAGCGGCAGTACCACAAGAAGTTTGGTCACATGAGCCTGAGACAGACATCACTTCGGCTGCAGACGTACACCGGAGAAACGGTTCAGCCATGTGGCGTTATCGACGTTGAAGTCTCACACAACGGGCAAACAAAGCTTCTACCATTGTATGTGTTGGACCAGGTCAGACCACCACTACCTGGACGAGAGTGCTTGCAACAGCTACAGCTCGACTGGAAGGAAATCGCTGGCATCAACATGCTTCATGGAAACAAGAGGGGACAGACGCCTGTAAACAAGTTGCAGGAGATTCTGCACAAGCATCAGGAAGTCTTCTCAGACGAATTGGGGAAGATCTCTTGAGAAGAGGCAAGGCTGTTTCTGAAAGAAAGAAGCCAGCCCAAGTTCCTGAAAGCGAGAAGCGTTCCCTTTGCGTTACTGCCAGCAGTGGAGGAAGAACTGACGAAGCTAGAGGCCACGGGTGTCATCACACCTACAACTGACAGCGAGTTCGCAACTCCGGTTGTGTCAGTGCCCAAAAGGATGGCTCCATAAGATTGTGTGGAGATTATAAAAATACAGTGAACCAGGTCTTGGACGTCGAACGGTACCCCTTGCCAAGGGTGGATGATCTTTTCGCAGTGCTGGCTGGTGGTCAAAGTTTTTCCAAAGTTGACCTCAACAGAGCTTATCTGCAGGTTGTCATGAACGAGGACGCACGGAAATTGCTGACAATTACAATGCACCGGGGCTTGTACCTGATGAACCGGCTGCCGTTTAAAATTGCGTCGGCGCCTGCCGTCTTTCAACGAATCATGGACAACATGCTGAAGGGCATCCATGGAGTGACTTGCTACTTGGACGATGTGCTAATCACGGGCAAGACTCAAGAGGAGCACCTTCAAAGCCTGGGGAGGTGTTCAAGAGGTTCGCTGAGTCGGATTGTTCGCATCAAGCGCGAAAATTGTGTGTTCTTCCAAGACCAGCTCGAGTACTTGGGTCATGTGATAAGCCGTGAAGGAATTCGCACGTCCGATGAGAAGGTGGCTGCCATCATGGATGCACCAGCGCCTGAAGACGTGCAGCAGCTGAGATCACTTCTGGGAGCCGTAGAACTATTACGGCAAGTTCGTCCCGCAGCTAGCAACTGTAGTGACACCCTCTACAGGCTGCTACACCAGGATGTTCAGTGGTCTTGGGACCAGAAGTGTAACGAAGCGTTCAAGAAAGTCAAAAGCTTCTTGCCTCTTCGAAGGTGCTTGCACACTACGACCCAAAGGCACCATTGCAGCTGGCATGTGATGCATCGTCCTACGACGTAGGGGCGGTACTGTCTCACATTGCGAAAGATGGAACTGCTCAACCGGTGGCATATGCATCGCATACCCTCACTTCAGCTGAAAAAGGTTATAGTCAGCTGAAGAAGCCTTGGTTTTGCTCTTCGGAGTGAAATAAGTTTCACTTTTTACCTCTACGGTCGCAAGTTCTGTCTCGTGACAGACCATAAGCCACTTCAAACCATTCTTGGACCGAAGACTGGTAATTCCGACACTTGCTGCGGCCAGACTGCAAAGGTGGGCAGTAACACTATCAGCAAACAACTACTCATTGGTGTTCAAGCGCCCAGCCGAAAATGCGGAAGCGGACTGTTTTTCTAGACTGCTCGTGAACACACTTGCAGAAGAAGCTGACAAAGAGGAGTCTTTTGCTCACTTCAGTTGCTTTCCCTACCGGTAAGCAGTCGAGACATTGCCAAAGAAACTGTCGGAGACCCTCTGCTTAGTACAGTGTTGGAATATGTCCTGAAAGGTTGGCCGTCGTACATGGCAGATCCCGTGCTGAAGCTGTTCTTCCAGCGTAGCACAGACCAATCGGCACAGCAAGGCTGCATTTCTGCTTGGACTACACTAGCCGTGCTGCCAACAACTGCGACATCTGCTCCTGGAGGAGATCCACGAGGGACATCCCAGGTGTTGTACGTGCTAAAGAACTAGCTAGGAGTTACTTCTGAGTGGCCAGCGGTGGACACCGGATGTTGAAAACTACGTGAAAGCCTGTGAGCAGTGTCAGCAGCAGCGGAACCAGCCAACTCAGGCCCCCTTGCACCCTTGGGCGTGGCCTCCGAAGCCGTGGCAGCGTGTCCACATCGACTACGCGGGGCCCTTCAGAGGTAAAATGCTGTTGCCGGCCACTTAGAGTGATTAAGAGGTAAAAACCTCCGGCTCACTCTAAGTGGCCGGAGGTTTTCATAATGCAGTCAACAACATCGGGTAGCACGATTGAAAAGCTGCAAGAACTGTTTTGACGTTTTGGAAGTTCGGAGACATTGGTTCAACGTTGCAAACATCTCTTCTATCCTGGGGAGTGGATAGTTGTCGACCTCCAAGCATGGGTTGATTGTTGACTTGTAGTCGCCACAGATTCTTATGTCTCCATTCTTTTTGACAACCGGCACGATGGGCGATGCAAACTCGCTGCTGTCCACCTGGGTCAGGATCCCTGCTCTCCTTCAACGCCATCAGTTCTTTAGAAACTGCTGTCTTCAGGACATGGGGCACCAGTCTTGGCTTGAGGAACTTTGGAGTGTACCCACTATTCAGTATGAGGTGAGCTTCAAACCCCTGAAGACTGCCCAGATCGTCTGAGAACACCTGAGTAATGTCCTTCAAAAGCTTGTCGACTTGTTCCTTGCTCCCCTTCTCCAAGCACTGGACAGCCTTCATGCTAGTCCAGTCGAGCCTCAGCACTTCCAGCTAGTCACATCCCAAAGTGGGGGACTCTTGAAGTCCACAGTCTGCAGCGGCAACTTGTGAACTTGGTCTTTGTACTCCACTTCTACCTGTGCCTCCCCTACCGGCTTCACCTTGCTACCCGTAAATGCTCGAAGGACGACTCCATTTCTTCCCTCTACCAGATTAGGAAACCTTTTCTTGTACAGGTCTAGCGGGAATACAGACACCGCCGCCCCGGTGTCTACTTCCATAGTCAGGGGAATCGTGTTCACTTTCACTGTTACTTGCAGAGGCCTCAGCCGTGTCCCCAGTTGAGAATTCTCATTAAGTTCCAATTGAAATTTTTTATTGGTACCGATTGGGTTTTAGGACAACCAATTGGTCACTGCCAATGGTAACCAAGAGGAACCATTTGGAACCCATTCTAGTTCCAACTGAAAAAAAAATTCCAATTGACCAGTGTGCTTCCAGTTGGAACCCACTAAAACCAATTGGTTCCAGTTAAAACCAGCTGGAATTCCAATTTGATTTAATGGGAATTTTTAGCTGGGTCCCCCGTAGCTCGAACATCTCGACCTTCGTCTTCAGTGTCGACGTTTAGCGTCTTGACTTTTCCCTTGATTTCTCCGGCCTCGTGTAGGAGCTCCGCGGTGATGGGAAGCTGCTGGCCCGGACTGCTGGCTCTTCCATACTTGTTCAAGATGACCGTGTCTTCCGCACCTGCGACAGTCTAACCACCGAATTCATAGATGTCACTCCGACTCACGCCAAGTGGAGAGCGCCCCTCGACTTACAGAAGGGCGGTTGAAGGGGCGCCTCCACTTGAAGCGAGGTTTACCATTCAGAAATGGCACTTCTCTTTCACTCGAGCAAGTGAAGGGAGCCCTTCTACGGGATGCATCCGGGAGCGAGAGTAGGGAAGAATTTTATATTTATACTTTGCTTAAGACCACAAAAGTAAGTTAATTTCTTAGTGTGTTTACATAATTTGTGTTTATAAACAAATATTAGCACATAACATACATGTTGCGATTTCAGAAACGAACGTAGCTCGTACTTTTTTCTTTAAAACTAAATTAGCCAGCAATATAGCCGTTAGTATCCATTCTGTATCCATTCCAAGCCCTTCCGATTTTCTTGTTCGAACGCCACCGCCGCCGCTCCTTCACTTCCCGTTTCAATTCCTTCTGTTGCCTTTTCGTGTTTACTTTTCCTGCTGTTTTTCTTCCTTTACATTTTTCATTTCCGTAGCGTGTAATGGACGAGGCCAAGGCACCCGCTGTGCGGTTCACAGAGCGCGAAAAGTCAATACTGACGGAACTTGTAATTACACACAAAAAAATCATCGAATGCAAAAAGACCGACGAATCGTCGTTAAACAAAAAAAAGACAACTTGGATTCGACTCTGCAGCGAGTATAACTGCAACTACGGGGTATGTCGACGCGACGTTAAACAGCTCAAAAAATGGTGGGAAAATGTGAAGGCCAAAGCGAAGAAGGACCATTCCAAAGAAAAGAACAAGGTCCACAAAACAGGCAAGTGTCTCGTTCAGGTTTCTCATCGCGCTGAAAGTGCCTCGGAATGAGCGATGGGCCACATTTGTAGCCCGAGCTCTCGCTCACAAGTTCGCCCTTGTTTCGAACTGTTGTTTCTGGAATACCTGTCATGGGGGATGGAGCGTGAACGTGCGCAGACAAGTCGTTCAGGCCACCTAATGCTGTAAGCTGAATACCGTAGTCACCTGACAATAGAGCAGCATGAACGGAACCGCAGCACCATGTGATACTACCGTTAAATCAGTAATTCTACGTGCAGTTTTTGCGGCGGACCTGTACAGTAGATCACAATTCACCACATCCAGATGCTCAATTTTTCACTTCATTACGCATGGGGCAGAAGGGATGAACATTCCCTGCATGGGGCAGAAGGGATGAACATTCCCTATCAGCAAGTGCATGCCTATGCAAATTGGGGTATATTTAAAGAGGAAAACAGATCTTAGATAACATTCGAACTTGGAGTGCCTTGAATGACTACTGTTTGCTTGTTTAGGAGAGGGACCACCTGGCAAGCCAATGAGCGCCACCTCCGTGCTGGTTGGGGCGGTGGCCTCACACGTGTTCAACAGGCAGGAAAATATGGAGGACAGCGATGGGGCACCCTATCTGCCCCCCGTCTGCAGCCTCCCAGTTCTCCGACTACTGCAGCCGATGGTGGACGGCGAGGAGGAGCCGCTTGATGCCGACTTGGGTAGAATGCTTGAACCGTTTCCATGTCTTGACCTGTACTTCCTAAACTGGTACCCCTTCGTCTTTACCCAGTGATCTTCTCATGGACATGCATGGATACGGTTATAGATTATCATGAGTCTGCCTTAACAAATGTTTCATCTGGTGTTCCTCAGTAGTCCGTGCTGGGACCCCTACGTTTTTTAATATTCATAAATGACCTTCCAGCCACCATCTCATCCAATATTAATCTGTTTTTGCAGATGACTGTGTCGTCTATAACAAAGTAACAAGTGTGCATGACAACATTCAACTTCAAGATAATTTAGTAAAAATTAACAAATAGTGCAAACAGCATACACATTATTTATTTACAAGGTAACATGCATCATTGCAGGGCTGGGTTCCATACAGCTTCAAAACAGCACATGGCAACTACTGCAGACTAACAATGACCATACTCCCCTGACAAAGAAACAAACAGCACAGGGTATTAAAATAATCATAGCATGATTTCTGTCAAGAAATATCTACACCAAGCACTCCAAAAGGTGGAAACGGCTAAGTGATCTAGTGGCATAGTTTATGCCACAGGTTCAAAATGGATGAAAACACTGTTGCACATTACACCAGCAATAAAAAAAGCATCAAATATTTCAAATTGCAACTGCAGGAAAAACAAAAATACAATCTCAAACTTTTAAGAACCTCGAAAGCTTTTTACTTTGCGAAATAAAACCTCAGCGAGGTTTGGAACGTTTGAAACCTTTTCAACTCTTTATGTATCTCCCATTGTTCACTTCATAACTTCTACATGTCCTTGCCATTGCAGAGGAGCCCGGTTCACCAGCTGGGCCTGCCTCAGACGTCGGTGCACCACAGTCACCAGCTGCTGCCAGCATCGCTGATAGACCTGCAGCAGCCCCAGCAGCTTGCCTGAGCAGCCAGACATGTGCTGCTGGGTCACCAACTCCTACACCTGCGGCTGCTGCAGCATGCAACAGTGGTGCTGCGGCAGCAGCTGTGGGCAGTGGTGCCCGCCAGGTCGGAGGACGTATGGCGCTCCTGGAGAGGAGCCTCCCAGAGGAAAACGAGATGAGGATGGCCTTCGCCCAGCAGGAGCATGCCCTGCGCTGCAACTTTCTTGAGCAGGACCACCGCGACACACTCGGCAAGAGGGCTGCACTGCATGAGATGGAAATTAAGTTGCGCGAGGACGAGCTAAAAAAAGAAATGCAATTCACGAAATGGAGATGAAGCTCCTGTGTATCAAGGAAAAGATACTGCTGCAGGAGCTGAGCCAAAAGGCTGCACAATAAATCATGTTCAAACTGCTATGCCTGCTTTACTGATGGTTCACTTAGAAAGTCAAACTGAAGTATCACACACTTGGAAGTACGACTCCTCACCTTCATGGACTGTGCCTAGCAGACGACAAAGCGAGGCTGTGCTCGCAGGCGGGAAGAGCGAGTCCGCCACACGACACATGCGCGGAGTTTCGGACGGCGCCTGCTATGAGGCGCTGGGGGTACGGGACGGCTGCCGCTGCCGTGTTATAGCTTACGGTGTCCACGATAGTACTCTGTCATTTTTCGCTAGAATGCCCGATTTTAATAAATGCAAGAAATGCTACATGTTTCACGACAGCAATCCGGTGCTTTCTGTAGGTTGTTGTAAAACAAAGGTGTCTGCCAAGGGTATGCGTGCCGCCCCCAAAAAGCAGGTAACAGATGTTTGGGTACTTTGTGTACGTGATTGTACATTATTTGTGAAACATGCAAATATAGTTGATTCAGAATGGTGCTCTCTGGCGTAATTCATAATCACTCAGCACTCGCTGTGCGTCACGATTACTCAGTCATATTTAGCACCAAGCTATTCGAAAAAAAACACGCATGACAACTATAAAATGTTGCTTGTTAATGATTTCAGTTCTGTGAAAAAATTTAAAAAGGAGTTGGAACCGTTCGTCTCCTGACACAACAGGATTTTCTGGGTTTTAATGATTTCTAGATTTGGTAGTGGTCAAGAATGACCCGACTACCGTGCAACTTTAAAGGCTGATGCACAGGCCGGCCATTCTGCAGGGAAGATAAATCCCTACCTTCCTCTTCTCCTGCAAGGAAGCGAAAGGTGGAAAGAAGGGACTGAGTGGGGAGAAACTGCCCCTGCGTCGGAGGAAGCAAAGTTGCCGCGGTGCATAGTTCGGGGAGGGGGGGGATGAAGTGTGAAGAATGGGCTTGTCGAAAGGTGACCTCGGACGCCGATGATGGGTAGTTTTGAGGATTTGGCCATAATCACCTGCGACCTAGGGCGGTATTACTATAGGTAATACGAGACCGGACACAGCGACATTCTTAGAGCAAAAAAGTTGATCGAGATGCGAGTATAGAAATTTGGTTTTCTCGAGATCGCTTTGACATTCTGAATGTAATTAGGAACATGTGTCCAACTCTTAACCCTCCTCCAAGTAGCCGACATATTATATTTTTGCTGTTTACTATCGAAGAGAGGGGTGATGCTTTGAGTGTATTTTTTCTAGTCATTTTGTGGCCTTCCAGAACACTTGAAGAATAAAATTTGAGATAAATCTAGAATCCTCGGAATATACCGCAAAATACCGGAGGAGTGCCCACCCAACTTTCACCGAAAACTGGGATAATCTAGACATGGGCGCTTGTCCAGTCAAATAAGGCGCTTAACGCACGATTTGCAGAATTCCCAAGTTTGGGAAATGTTAATAGCGGCCCTTGAACAAAGTGGGTGCTTCTGCGGTATTTTACAATAACTGTAGTACTTTTACTTTCGGAGAAAATACAATTGTCACAATTGGCCGGCAAAAATATTGTTTTGTTTCTCGTGCTTACGCATTGGAAAGGGTATAACTTTCACTTCAGCCTGTACTGACCAGAGATAAAGCATCAGGGACGTTCTGCTTTCTACATGGGCTTTCCTGACCACCATTTTTTTCTGCTTGAATTGTGGTGCTATTATCCCCAAAAGAATGGAGTGCAGGGAATGCTTTTGTTGCCCTTATATTATACTGCAAAGCCACGTGAGGACTGGCAAGGTTCGAAAGCCATTGGCTAAAAATCCTGGTCTGCGGAAGATGCACTACAGGCTGCACTGGAGGTGCCTTGTTAACTTAGGAGTGTGGCGTGACCAGAGATACTTGTCAAGCGAGAAGGTGGAATTAGAGTCTTCACGAAACGAGAAATGATGCCAACATGCATTGTAAACCATGTCAGAGCCCTATACCCAAATACTCTTGGTGTCTTCCACATGAGGCACAAATGAAATTAAACGTCAGTATTGAGCTACCAAATTATGCTCCTATTGTTTGTAGATGTTTTACGTACCTGACACCTGCAAACTTTGAGAAACATGCATGTAGTTGGGGCAGAGAAGAAAATATGGCACGCGCCCTGCGCATAAACACTTACCGTGACACCTAATGAAAGCACGTGCCATACACTAATTTACATGAGTAAAAGCCATGGAATTGATACCTCTGATTGGCGGTGCTTGGGCATTTTAACAAAAGGTATATTTACTGCAGTACATAGCATGCACGCGACGTCATGGTAGGAAAGAATGGGGCCCGTTCAAGGATGGCTGACTTAGAGCTGCGCATATGCGCTTACCAACACGTAGGAGGAATGGCTCGGCATGTTTCAAGGTATCTTCAAGAAAAGTATATAGTTTTCGACATGGTAGTTTGAAACTAAGGGCCGAGCTTACGACGATGACGCTCAACTAGTATGTACGAACGTTTTCAGCGTTGGTGTGATCGCGCTACGCAATAGTTTGACGCGAGTGGCTGCTGTGTCAACAAAACAAGCTTCATTACAAGGTTGAAGAAGTATAAACAAGTGGAATCCCACATTTAGTTGACGACCAGGTCTGGGAGCCGCTACTGAAAGTTTTTTCAGGTAGCGAAGTTGTTTCAATTTCGAGAAGCACTGATAAACATTGCATGGATTACCATGTCGCAGATGGCACAAGCCTCTGCTGCATGGGCACAAACACTTGAATGCAGGTCCCCATCGATGGAGAGCACGTACTCCCACCATAAATGTCAAATGCACCACACGGCAAATTATAGATGTCAATACTTCGCCTTTTCTCACCAGAACTTTGAGTCACTGAAAAAAATAAAACTAGTCTTTTCGTGACAGTAAAAGAAGAAGCACACCAAAAATATTATGAATGGGCATATGACGATGTTGTATCAGTATAAACTTTTTATTCGTTTCAGTAAAACGCAACGGCACTGATGACTATGAGGTAAGTAAAATAAGGAAGATACCTTGGGCTCTCAAAAATACTTATTTACATTTTATTTCACCGTGCCGGATAATGATGAGCTGTAGCTGCAAAAACAATAAAGTCAGCAATATCAAATATTAGGCAGAATGTACGTAGCATGACAGAAGTAGGATGCTTTCATGTGCACTTTGCTTAGGGTGATGACATCTGATCATTTTGCTTTGAATGCTTCCGTTTCTTTTTTATCCAAAGCAAGAGAAAGCCCGTCTCCTGGCACGACCTCTTCCCATTGAGTGCTACGGCAGCATGTTGTTACCAGCTATTCATTTGTATTTTTCCCGTGAGTGTGTGCTGTCGACAGAAGTGCTAAAAAGAACAAAATCACAATAAACAGAAGGACATTGAGCAACCCTAGCAAGAAGCGTTAAAAAATGTATCCTAACTTTGTACCCGGCACTCTAACGTGTCAACGGCGAGGAACGAACCAAGGAACATCGGAAACGCCGAGCCCGCACAGCAAGCTGTTCCTGCACGCTTCTTCGGTGGCCACAACAACCAGCGTCGAGCTATGTCTAGTGTGCTCCAGAACGTCACACTACTCTTTTGCACCCGGCACTCTACCGTGTTTGCCGGCAGCGCGCTGAGCATTGTCCGAGGCAGTGGCGTAGCTAGACCATCTGGCACCCGGGGCCCTTAGGTCTTTTGTCACCCCCCTCCCCTCCTTCCCCCCCCCCCCGCTCCCCGAGACCGCAAAGCTAAAAGCCATAACCGCGACGCGAGGTCACGCAGCGATAATAAAATAATAAATACAGGGTTTGCCAGCAAACAGTATTTTTTTTTATTTAACTATGTACACATAATGAGGACACATGAAGTTTTTTTTTATATTGAGCATTTGTGTCACGAAAGCTGAACATTCAATTTCTTCATAAGTTCTTTCGCCGACACTTGGCTTCTGCAAAGTTATTGATTACTGTTGTAAAATTTATGTTTTTGACACGTTCTTTTTCTATGGACAGTATTGACAGGTTTGAGAGCCTTTGATCGCTCATGGTGGAGCGCAGAGACGTTTTGATTAGCTTTAGCTTGGAAAAGTTCCTTTCGCATGAGGCAACTGAAACACAAATGGTGAGGAACAAGCGAAATATAACAGTCAGGTTTGGAAGGGTCTCGAAAAAGCTCCATTTGGCAATAAATTCTAGAAACTGCTTTGCATTCCAAGTTTTTGTCTCATTAGGATGCTTCCCAGCGGCTTTCAGGTGCCTTCACAGTCGGATGATCTCCATAACGATTTCGTCATCATGACCGGTGAACTCGTCATAAACTTCAGTGAGGCTTGGTGTCAATGTCCGAAGCGTTTCCTCGGTCTCAAGTACTATAGAAGCAGGCTCAATGACGCAGAAGACCGACGCACACCTCTGGTTTAGAGAACGTGAAGGCTTAGTTTAGAGAAATGCGGTCTGTACGCGGCGGCAAGCTAGGCTTCCAAACAGACCTTGTGGTCACCCTCGGTATCGCTCCGGGAAAATATGATATAATATCAAGCTCGAGCGTGCACCGCCAAGGGTTCACCGCTAACGATTCGGCAAGCAACAGCATGCCGGCGGCCGCCATTTTCTCTAAACAGAGTTTCGAGGCAATTCAGTAAGATGTTGTCGCTAAAACGAGCCTCTAAACCGCACGCCTTAAAATGGAAAGTAATGCAATCAAACAATCGTTGGCATACGGTACACTGCGGCGCTGAAGCCAGTCCGTCCACGCAGATTTCCGGAAGCTCGACGGTCTCCAGTCATGGCACGCTGTGGCAACAGGGAAACGCCGTCGCCGTCACAACATTACGAATTCACTTGCCAGAACACTACATTGTGACCGCCTCCCGACGGCGAGCGACGCGCTTCTAGAACTTACGGCGGGGTCAGAGAGCGAGGGAGCTTGCTGAGCAGAAGCCTTTCGCCAGCACCTCCTCTCGGCACTTCCCCCTCGGCGCGTGGTGCGGTGCCGTGCACGGGTGGACAGCCATGGGTGCGAGTCCGGGGTGAGGGAGACGACACGTTGAGAGTTTACCCAACACGTTTACCCCCTCCCCGCGACTCCCTTCGTGTAAGACCTTCGTGTGATTTCTTTTTTCTTCGTCTGGCGCCTTCTCTTGCTGTCTCGGCGCAGTCCGGCCGTGGTCGGCGCAAGCCAGCGTCGTGTTGCGCTGGGTTTGGCGTAGACTAGGTGGCGTTGGCTCGGCGTGCCCGGGCACAGCTCTTTCTCGAGTGCTCCCGCACTTTCCGCGCTTGTTTTTTCCGCCGGTGCGCGATGACTTTGCGCGAGCCAAGCCAGTTTTGCGACTCTGCACCAGACACGTTCGTGATGGAAGAGTGGTGACCTCATGCGTCTACACATTCTTTGCCACTTACGAACCAGTCAAGCCGGGGGGATTGCCGCCATAAGTGGCACCCCCCTCGTGACTGAGACTCCTGGTACCCGGGGCCCACGGCCCCCGGCCCCCCCCCCGTTACTACGCCACTGGTCCGAGGACGCCCCTCTGCACAGTCATTGGCGAGGAACGAACCAAGCAACATCGGAAACACCAAGCCCGCACAGCAAGCTGTTCTCGCAGGCTTTGGTGGCTGCAACAAATGCGTCGAGCTACGTCTAGTGTGGCTCCGCAATGTCACACCACTCTTTTGCACCCGGCACTCTACTGTGTTTGCCGGCAGCGCACCGAGCATTGTCCGAGAACGCCCCTCTGCGCAGTCACCGGCGAGAAACGAACCAAGCAACATCGGAAACACCAAGCCCACACAGCAAGCTGTTCTCGAGCTTCGGTGGCTGCAAAAACTGCGTCGAGTTATGTCTAAGTGTGCTCCGCAACGTCACGCCACTCTTTGCACCCGGCACTCTACCGTGTTCGCCGGCAGCGCGCCGAGTGTTGTCCGAGGACGCCCTCTGCGCAGTCACCGGCAAGGAGCGAACCAAGCAACATCGGAAGCGCCAAGCCCCCACAGCAAGCTGTTCCCGCACGCTTCGGTGGCCGCAACAACCGCGTCGAGCTACGTCTAGTGTGCTTCGCAATGTCACGCCACTCTTTTGCACCCGGCACTCTACCGTGTTCACCAGCAGCGCGCCGAGTGTTGTCCGAGGACACCCCTCTGCGCAGTCACCGGCAAGGAACGAACCAAGCAACATCGGAAGCGCAAAGCACGTACAGAAAGCTGTTCTTGCACGCTTTGGTGGCCGCAACAACCGCATCGAGCTACGTCTGGCCTCACTCACAGCCGGCGTTTCTCCCATCGCGGCACCGTCGCCAGGGGCGGTCCCGGCAGGGGAGAGGATTTTTGGCCCAGTTTTTGCCGGAAGCTGCGCCGCGCCGGGTGCCAGGCGGCGTAGGGAGTTGCTCTACGGCACCGGCGTCCCGGCGGATAACGGAGTCACGCCCCCATCAAAAACCGACCAATCACAAAATAGAAAAGTTTCGTCAAGTTTCGAAGATTTTTCATCGTTCGTTTCCCAGCAGTCAGCAAATGCTTGTTGTGTTGTTTTTGTTGTTCCTTTTCGGCGGGAATCACTAATAGCAGACGCAGAAATGGCAGCCCTCAATGCCAAGCGAGCCGAGCCACGTTACTTTGATGCCGAAGCACTCATCGAGTTGGTGAGGGAGCAGGTTTTCTTTCGATCACAGTGAACCTGACTTTAAGGACACGCAAATGAAGGAAACTAGATGGGAGCTTACCGAGGAGCAACTGGGAATGAAAGGTGAGTGACCCAAAGAGCGTGTGCACGCAGTAGACTGAATGCTTCTTTTCAGAGGGCACAGCGGCTACGAAATTCGCCAACCTGAAGGTCCACTGGCGGCGGCTGAAAAACAAGCTAGACGCCGCAAGGAAATCTGGCTACGGGGGCGTCAGATGTTCCCAAGATTTCCTGCCGTCATTTCGTTATCATACACAGCATGATGGCGACCGAGCGCCTAGGAACGAGAGTACAATCGTTGGTCAAATATATCTTAACGAAGTCCTCCAGGTGGGGCAGAGTTTGCGGCAATTCGAGGCTCGATCATAATTTGCAGGCTACTGCAATTGGGGACATCAGGGCCCCTCCCAATAGACCTTTTCTGTGTACTCTCGTCCCCAGTCACCTAATAGGTGTATCCGGTATGGTGGTGGTGGTGATTAACGGTTTAATGGCGCAAAAGCGACAAAGGCCATGCTGCGCCAGACTAATGCAACTCACAGTAACGGTAATTGAGAGCACACATGATGCTGATGTTTTTTATATATTTATGGTGAACAGAAAATGCAGTACTTAAATTTTAGTGTAGAAGGCCACTTAGCGTGGAAGAAGTTGAGGACCCGATTGAATGGAATGATGGGATGCTCACCTAAAAAAGTGTTGGATGGAAAGGAATTTGATATGTAAAAAGCTCTGGAAAACAGACAAGCCGGTTCTGCTCAAAGCCTGGACAGGCACACAAAATATGCAAAATTGTCAAAGGTTCACCGCAATGCTCGCAGCTTGGAGCGTCTTCTCCACAAAGAAGATGTCCGTGAGTCAGGAAGGTGTGGCCAATTCTAAGACGGCACAAGAGAACCTCATGAAAACGGTTTTTACGAGATGAATTCTCCCACAACCCCAAAACTGGCTTAATAGCATGCCGCTTATTTGCACTCTCTAGGTTCCACTCAGATTGCCAAGCATCGAGGAGAGCTCTCCTAAGGAAGGGTTTGATATCTTGAAAGGGTATGCCTCGTCGGGTTTCTAGTAGATTACTTGCGGAGGTAGCCAGCTGGTCTGCTTTCTCATTGCCTTTGATCCCAGCATGGCTTGGGATCCAGCAGAATTTGATAACTGAACCTGCGCTCTAAGCAACGATTGATTTTATAGCGTATTAGCTTAGCGAGCATGTTTTTTGTATCTCTTACAGAGCAGAGGGCAACAATGACACTTTGGGAGTCTACAAAAGAATTGCCTTCATTGTTTTGCTGGTGGTGATATAATCGATTGCCAGGAGAACACCGTATAGCTCCGCAGTAAAAATACTAGCCATGCAGCTAAGCCGCTGAGCCTGTATGAAACCTTCAGAGTAAACACTCCGTGCGGGAACTATAGGGGGCGCGGTGGGGCTGCACGCAGCGCCACTGGCGGCGGAGCTGGTGTTGCATCGCGAGACTCGTCCGGCAGCTTGCAGCCGCCGTTTGCATCAGGACGCTATGGCGGCGCAGGCGTCCGCAGTCGGAGCCTTGGTACTTCGAGCCGGTTTTAAAGACGTCCTAGTAGGCTCCATGTTTCGCGACGCCACTACGAAAAAGGGTGAAAAACTCTACGAGAGTGGGCACGTCTTCGACGTTAACGAGAGAGTATCGGCAGCGTCGTCGGTCCTGGGGGCAAGGTGTGTGCGACAGGCGAGCGTCTCTCAAGAAGCTTACTCCATAACAATCAAAGTAAGTGCCCATTCTTTCATGTTCACATAATTATTTATTCGTATTTACTAGTACTGTATCCTTCAGAATCTTAGAGCTATTCGGGATTATCGACTGCCTAGATGAAATCTTGGGAATGATGTTTACCCTTTCGGGTCGCGGCAATTCGCACGGCGTCTTTTTCGCGAAATGTTTCGCTTCAATTTGTTGCGGTGTGTAACAGTCTCTTTCTTTGTTTATCTTGCCTTCATTTAACTGCCTTCTAGTTTCTTCGCTGATTTCTGAGCACGCCACCTCTTCGTCGTAGCTAACTCGATCGTATCGAGCGCCGAGATATGGGTAAACAAATCTCGTGAGTGGGTGCTACGATTACAAAAGCCACAAGACCCTTGCTATTTGATCAGAAAACTTCTGCAGCACCTGTAGGGCCTCGGCAATTCCGATCGATTGCTAGACTCGAGCCCACTCCGAAATGTGACCTCGCCTTTATTATTAAAGCGGGATCATTTCGCTGCTGCCTAAAGTCAGACCGTACGTCCGATCAGAGTTGCAAAGACAGTTTCCTCACACTTCCTGTTTTCGCGAGGGAGGCGAGCATTAACGGAATAAATGTATCAGAATTTGCTGCACGGTTGTCTCACTCATCCCATTCCAACCCGTGGTCGACCTAACAAAAACAAATTCCTGCACTTTCTGTCCTGCTGTTGTATATTTTTGAGCATGATCTTTTTGTTGCGAGAAAAAGACCAGGCGCACAGGAGAACGTGTAGTGCTGATGATATTCATAATGACAATGTTGCATGAACTTGACTGGACATTAAGGAGTCTTACATCCACGTTTTCTTTTTGTCATCAGCTGGACAACAGCAGGAGGATAACAGAGGCCCACTGCACCTGTAGAGGTGGCACATGCGGCCAGTGCAAGCACACGGCAGCAGTGGTGGCATATGTGAACAGGGAGGACACTTCCACAAAGACGTCCATAACAAATGTGTGGAAGAGGCCATCGGCAAAGCAGCTTGGAATGTATAACAAGGGTGTGCTATTCTCAGAAATGTTCGCATCGAAGCTACCGGATGGCAGGCTGCAGGGACAGCCGGTACCAGCTTCCATTGTAAACTCCAACTGCCCGTTAGGCATTATGCTTCGTCAAGCGGAGCAAGTGAAGGAGAACCTCGGAAGTCTCGACAAGCTTCTACCTCGTGTCGGACAACCGCGGGTAATATTTGGCGCAGATGACATTTTGAGTGAGGAGCTATGTGACGACATTCTTCTCGCTGTCATGGTCAGCGAGGATGAGTGCAAAGAGATTGCACGAAAGACAATACTTCAAAGTGCATGCCCACAATGGCACCGTGAGAGGGCAGCAAGAATCTCTGCAAGCTCCAAGGCTCACAGAGTGAAAATACGTACAGCCGACTTCGATACCCTGGCCAAAGACCTTGCCTCTCCACGGTCCATTCAAGAGTGCCTCATGCTCTTATGGTGTGGCGAAAGAACCGGAAGCCAGGAAAGAATACGAGTCCTCGGAAAAGAAAAGGTGATACAAGTAGGACTTGTTGTGTGCGTCCCACAGCCGTGGTTGTGTTGCAGCCCCGACGGACTGGTGGAAGAGAACGGGGAAATCCGCCTCCTAGAGATCAAGTGTCCTTCCAGGTGCGAGACCAAGCCTGTAGTTGATGAGAACATTAACGTTGACTACCTGCAATACGAGGGGAAAAAGCTGAAGCTGCAAGAAACCCATGTGTACTACACACAGGTTCAAGTCAGCATGTATATTGTCGGTGCGAATGTGTGCGACTTCTATGTCTACTCACCCAAGGGGCCCAAGTGTGTAGAAGTAATGAAGGACACGCCGTTCTTGAAGAAAGTTGTGCCAAAGCTGGAATGGTTTTTTTCAGGCACTATTTTCCAGCTGTTCTGAGGCGGCAAAGCCTCTAATCAGCTAGAGTAGTGTTGATACGTGAAAAATTGTTTTTTATGGAATACAAAGTGCAAATGTCTAGTCGAAATATCACAAATGAAACTTGTGTGACCATTTATTTCTGAATCATAGTGGCAACGTGGGCAAGTTGGTTCACGTTTACGATAAAATACACGGCGTGCAAAACGACGAAGACTGATTGCACAAAATGACAAAGACTGATGAAAAAGGAACAGACAGGACAAATGCTAATTTCCGTCCTCTCATCTTGTCTGCTTCCTTTTCGGCGGTCTTCGTCTTTTTGCGCACTGTGTACTTTATCGGAAACACACATTTCTGTTCGAAACTCTCACAAAGTCTTAATGACGGGACCTTGCAGGTTCGCGAGCACGCTACATACATGTAGAATTTTGTCTATGTGGCATTTGAGTTCTGGCGTCAACCTGTGGCTCAAGATTGCGAAACTCTTAATCCGCTGGATACATCTCTCAACATGAATTCGATGAGATGCGACCTTGTATGTCTCCTTCATCTCTGCCTCCGTGAACTGTTCATTAGCTCTTGCAAATGGTGGCATAACGAGAGTCACATCTTTACTCTCCAAGTCGCACTTCACGTGTGGAAACCCTTTGTCGGCCATAACCATATCACCTGGTTCTAGCAAGTTAACCAACCGAGAGTTTGCTATGATGTAAGTGTCACTTGCCCTTCCGCCATACACATCTGAAATGAATGTGATGTACCCAGATGGCGTGATGCCAATAAGAAATTTCAGCGTGAAGTCACTTTTATAATTACTCCAGCAGTGCACTCTGTCAGAGACTTTGCTCGGTTTCTCAATCCGGACTTCACTGCAGTCGACGATAACTCTACAATTAGGATACTTCGACTGGAACGATGCAGGCATTGATGCATGAACAACGTCTCTAGAAAACCATTGGATCCATCCCTGCGTACTAACATAGAGCACATCTAGAATCGTATAGAAGATGCGCGACGCACTGGTTCGGTGGATCCCAAACAGTACACCCAAGGCAGAGAAGGTCAGTCCATGCTTCATCTTGACCAGAAAAAGCAGGAGCTTGCTCTCCATACCCAGATCCAAGTATCGCTCCCCACGCACCTGGAACGAAAAATATTTTTTTCGTAAACACAAGAAAGTTTTCTTTGACTAGACCTTTTTGCTCGAAGTGCGGTGACATCTTAACCAAAGTCCCTTGTAGCTGCCAAGAGTATCTAGCAAACTCCAACGGCTGAATGCCACTAGCTCTTGGCTTCACTACTAGACAAAGCTTGCGTCACTCTGTGGTGATAAGAATAATTGCCAGCAAATTGTCATCTTTTACGACAGTAAAACTGTTGTCTGCAAATTCTCTCACTAATCGACTGAATCCTACTGCTCTTTTTCCCAACCCCCAACCGATCCGACCAGCTTGCCAGTCTCATCTCGGCTGTCTGAGAACCATGCTGAAAAGTGACGCATGGCAGAAGTATAAATGGCGAATGTAATGAGACACCGAGACCGGATGTACACGCAGACTCTGGTTGTGATGAGTGAGAGCTAATGTTCTGCGACTAGTTTAATCCCCACGGATAGGCTCGACGATCATTAGCTACAGCAATGTTGCAAATCTGCTGAACTTGTGGGACAGCGCCCTTCTCGTCGACTCATGTTTAGGCTCAAGCATTCACCATGTCGCGAATGCGGACAGAATAAGAGAGGCTTTGGCGCGGGCAGTATTTGTTGAGATGCGACTTGCATTTCCGAAGTGTTGCGCATGATCTTTCGTAGCTTTGCTGTGAATGAACGTGTTTTCATTCCTACACTGATGGCGCAGAAGCTGAACACAGCCGCTGCGGAGTCGCTAACCTAGACGATTCCCCTTGCCGTGACAACATGACTTAGCATTGTAAATAAAGCGCATGCGTCCAATTATCTATCGTTTTAGGCCCCACAGCAACATCCATTTGGTCACAGGGTTTGCTTGTAATACGACAAGCATCGTCCTGTTACTAAATGACACGTGTCTGCAACAGACCACCGCAAGCATACATTCTGCACCTAAACGTAATGAAATACAAGTGTGCGCTAGCCTTCAGAGCTCGGCAATTGCTGTCCACGATAACTGGACAGAAACTTTCAGCTGAATGCCCAAACGCGCACTGGAGGTACACTGCCTTGCACTTCCCGCACCAGTGCAGGTGAATTGAGAGCACCTGCCAAAATCTCAAAATTTCTATGGTAGCTGCATCACCCGACCCCGTTTGCTCGAAGTGCGGATATCTCTAACCGTGTTTAAAAGTTAACCGAAGTACCTGGTAGAGGGATTTCAAGATTGCGTGACTGGCCGTGCAGGGACACAGAGGGGGGGGGGGGCAGCAATTTTCTGCATCCCTACACGACCAGTCACAATCTTAAAATGTCCTACTTTGGTTTACTTGTAACCATGGTTAATGATATTCATGCTTCGAGCAAATAGAACCAGGTGGTGCAGCTACTTCAGAAGTTCTAACATTTTTTCTCGTAATGAGGATAGCTTTCTGGTAGATTTAAGACATACAGTCGGCATCAAAATGAGCTGGCTCATTGGAACGCTGGCCGGAGCGGCGAAAATTTCTTTGGGGCGCTTCTGTCTCGATAAGCCATTGAGAGCAAGGCTGGAAGAAATGCTGCGACCTCGTGCACTGGGGAGGACCGCAATAAAAATAAGCGGCGCATCGGCTTCTCGGTTTCAATGCACCATTGCCATTCATTTTTGTGCGTGTGTGTGTGTGTGTGTGTGTTGTTTAAGGTTACTTGTCACGTTAGGGCATGGAACTCGTAGAGACAGCTTGTAGTTTTGACTTCGCTTAAAGAAAAACAAAAAATACTAGCAATTCAAGTTAAAGCAAGTAGGCAGGTGAGCTGGTTAAGGATAGACATGATAACCCTGGAGCAAGGCGACAAAAAAAGACGGACAGACACGAAGCTCCGAAAAGCTTTGTGTCTGTCCGTCTTTTTGTCCCCTCGCTCCAGGGTTATCGTGTCTAGCAATTCACACAGGAAAAACTTCACAAAAGACAATAAACACAGAAAAGCGACAATGAATGGCGCACGGCTCTCCCAGATGGCGCATCAAATACAACAGCCAGACATGCAAAGCGAGGCATCCCAGATACGTGTCTTATCATTGCTAGCGTCCTCCCCCGTGCTTGAAATTGTGGCAGTCTTTTCAGTCTCGCTCGCAATGGCTTACCGCGCAAGAGAGCCCCATGCGGAACTTTTGCTGCTCCGGCTGGCGTTCCGACGAGCCAGCTCATTTTGATGCCGACTGTACCTCTAGGTGCTGTTCTTAAATGGGTCATGCAAGCATATCTCTAGATAA
>JAZHYW010049071.1:0-44373 GCA_037355805.1 Ixodes ricinus | reverse complement strand
TAAGCGCTAAAATCAATTGAGTTGATGGTGTTTTTTTTCGCGTTTATTTCGGTGAGGCTCTAATACCCGTGCCACACGGGCACGGTATAAACGAATGACATTTGTGTGATCGGCGAATCAGCTCGCAATCTGTCGCGCGTGGAATGCGCTACGGCCGGAGTGTCGCGCGCTGATTGGCCGTCCGCTCAAATGTCATTCGTTGTAAATGGCATTCGAGTTGCCCGTGTGGCACGGGTATAACTTTCTGTGTATGCTTTCACTATTGTGTAAATTGTATCAATATGCTACTTATCTAGTATAGCGTTAGTTCTTTCTTGTAAGGTTTCTCAAATATGTAGCACACAGGTCGTGTTTTATTTTTGTGTAATTTCTTTGGTGCCTGCATCGCGACTGCTGGTTTAGGTGGCTCGGGGCTCGTCAAGCTGTTTTTACAGCCTTTTTTCCGTGTCACCTTTTTAACATTGTTTTTGTTCAAAAAAATAAAGGCACTATTATTATTATTATATACACCTTTCCAAGAAACACTCGACCCCAGGGGCAGCAAAACCGTTTTCCAGCCCAGTCACTGGGTTTGAGGCTAGACTCTCACCGGCGTCCCTGCTAACCCTAACCGAGTGGAGCTGTGATTTCGATAGGCGCAGCCTCCATAGGCGCAGTTTCAAACACTGCTGGCGGATAAATTCTCGTCTTTTCCCGCTGTATATTGTGTTTCATGGTGCACGTATTTTCCCGAGCTCATTGAGAAAGCATTGTACCACATTTGAAAGAAGAAAAAAAAAGCAATAAAAAACCTATACACTATTTTTGTTGGGTACGCACGCGACAGAACGAATGCGATAAGTTTTGACGGCTCCGCGCGATTCGCCGCATCACAAACGACAAAGCGCTTAGCTGTCAAAAATAGATTACAACAGAAGAGAGCCGAAAGGCATGCATTTTTCACGCTCACAAATAACGTGTTTACCGATGGACAGGACACGGACATACAATTTAGAAAGTGTTAACATTCGAACAATATATTGTACGTACCACACGATGCAGCGTTATCCGAAAAGAATTTATTTGAGAAAGATCTCAAATAACACAGTCACAGTCGACGACAGTCACGTCTTGACGATCGGACGGAATCCAAGATGACTTCGTTTTGGGGCACGTTTCGTGGAGAGCTTCCTTTTTTCACAACAGCACCAAGTCAAAGGATCGAACGCGACTGACCCGTTTCCCACCCCAACCCGGACGACTATTTTTGGAGATGACTGAGGATTCTACGCGGATTATCTCTGGGAGGGGGAGAACAATGTTCGCAAAATCGCGTCGAGGGTCGTTCGACGTCCTTCACCTTCGTCGTTTCCCGTGAATGTCAAGCAGAAAAGCTTGAATGGCAGGCACTTACCAGCCTTATTTCGCACAATGGAAGATAACACAGAAAGGGTACGCAGCACGCATAAAAAAATTAAGTGGAAACTTTCAAGAGGGGCGAGAAAACGTCGAATGCAAAACCGCAAAACATAGGTAGAGAACCGCGCTGAGCGGGTCTTCACAGCTCCAAGAGAGTGCCAGAAAATTTCTAGCTGATAGAGGGCGCGCGAGTCGCACCAGCCGCATCAGCATCAGCAACATGGCGGCGGCCTAGGAGCCTTTTTTGGAAAGGTGTATAGATGGCCACTTGGATAACGAGTACACAAGGTGTTCATACGTTCCTCTCTGTGATTTGTGAATGGTGATATCACTTGCCTGCACAACGGGAATCTGGCATCTCCCCTCCCCTTCCTTCTCCTCCTCTTCCTCCTATCCTCCTCCTCCCTTTCCCTCCCTCCTTCTCCTCCTCCCTCCTCCTCCGCCCTCCTCCTCCTCCTCCTCCTCCGTGCGCGCGTTGACGTCACGAGGGTCCTGCGCGTTGCATTATGGGAAACGCCCCATAATGCAACGCGCGGGTCACGAGTGAGAATTCGCGCGTTGCATCATGGAACGTTTCACATAACGCAACGCGCGGGACCTTCTTGACGTCACTCGTGAGCCTCGTGACGTCTCTTGTGACGTCACGTGTGACGTCATTATGGGAAACGTGCCATAATGCAACACGCAGATCACGAGTGAAACCCGCGCGTTGCCTCCTGGGACGTTTGCCATTATGCAAAGCGCGGGATCCTCGTGACCGTGACGTCACTCGTGACGTCACGTTTGACATCATTATGGGAATATGTCCCATAATGCAACACGCGGGTCACGAATGAGACCCGCGCGTTGCATCATGGGACGTTTCCCATAATGCACCGCGCATGTACGCCGACAGCGACGCCACTCAAGCCGCAAACGTGCGCCTAAGAGCTGCGCTTTAAAAAGAAAATGAAAGACGTGCACAAATCTCTGTAATGCGAAATTAGAGCGCAGCTCTTGAGTAGGAGCAGAGGAGGGTACGGAGAGAGAGTATGCCCCTCGTCCTCCGTACTCTCTCGACCTCTCCCCGTCCTCCCCTTCTCTCTCTCCTCCTACTCCTCCTCCTCCATATTCTCCCCTCCTCCAACAGTTTCCCCGCTAAATTTAGCTGAAAAATTGACGCCACGTGATTTTAACACTAATTTAGTTTCCCCGCTAACTTTAGCGGGAAAAATGATGTCGCATGACGGTGTTATGTCACCTATAAACAAATTCGAATTCTCCGCTAGATTTAGCGGGAAAATTGACGTCAAGGGACATCAATAACAGTTCAATTCCCCACTAAATTCAGCGGGGAATTGAATTGGTGTTGAGGTCACGTGACGTGTGGTGAAACTGTATTTGCCCGCTGCGGACAAATTCAGTTTTCCGCTAAATTTAGCGGAAAAATTTTCCCGTTAAATTCGGGTAATTGAATTGGTGTGGATGTCACGAGACGTCAATTTTCCCGCTAAATTTAGCGAACGAACTGAATTTGTCCGCTAAATTTGTGTTGAGGTCACGTGACGTCAATTTCCCCCAAAATCTAGTGGAGAAACTGAATTTGTCCGCTAAATCTATCTGAGAAACAGAATTTACCCACTACATTTAGCGGGGAATTGAATTGGTGTTGAGGTCACGTGACGTCCATTTTCCCGCTAAATTTAGCGCGGTTTACGCCGACGCGGACGCCGACGCCGCAAACCCCGGAAACGGGCGCCTAAGAGCTGCGCTCTCAAAAGTTGAAGATTACGAAAATCAAATTTTAAAAGGAATAGTGCAAGAGGCTACGCAGCGGCAAAAGCATGAAGACTACGTACAAAACGCAACGACAGAAAATAAGTAAAGATTAAAAAAGGGAAAATAAGGTTAAAGACTCACAAAGGGACTCGACGCAGGGGTCCACTTGAAGGCTGTCAACAGTAACAGCAGCTCCCTGCGCTTGTTGCCCATTGAAAATCATAGAGCGCAATTTCAACGGTCGTAGTCACGAGGGTCGTGAATATTTTAATTTTTAAATGCTTTTCAGTTTAGTTTGATCATCGTTATATGTTGTTATGTAAGGACGTGGCTGTATAACTCGAGAGCGCGCGACACGAGAGCGCCGCGAAAGGAGCGCGCTTGTCATTAGGGCACGCTGCACGATAGCGCATGTGCGCGCTGTGGAAACTTTAATTTGGGGGCCACTGATCGATAGAGAAGCCAGTATCAGAGGGGCGTGTTCTTCTGACTCAGCGGAATAGACCCATCTTACAAAGCGTTCGGTGCATCCGTGACACCGCCGTAACTTTAGTTCACAGTACTTCAGTACACAAGACGTAAGCGGCACGGCCTAAAACGGCTCGTGCCGTCTCGTGCTCTTTACGCGCCCTGTGCGCATACACTATTGGCTCTCATCTTCCCCCATCATCCTCACTTACAACGCTTGCACACGCACGCGCGCTCATAGCTCCAGCGAAGCTGTCGCACGTGTAGAAATATTAACGTTCCCTCGGTGCATTGCGACAGCGGTGGCGTAGCCAAACTGGCTAGTAAAATGGGTGTATGTAAATGTGTCTGTGGGATTCATTTTTTCTTTTTTTTTGTTAGAAATTGCGCATTTTTTTAGAAAGTGGGGGTAATATCTGGTATATACCACATATTCGCCTCACAGTTTTATAATTCAAAATTAATTTAGGGCGCATTTGCAGCCGATTTCAAGCAAGAATTACAAATGCCCGAATAGTAACCCCATAGGCTATGCCATCATCAGCTTTCTACGCGGAGTGCAAACAAATAGACCAATTTCGCTATTATTAGCCCAATCTAAGAAACCTGTCAAGGCCAGGGCAAGAAGAGAAAAACAAGTCCTGCCCAAATTGACCCCGTGGAAAATGGTCCCGGGCAGAACTTCGCACGGACATTAATCTTGGAGGCCTTCGTGTGAAATGGCCATCTTTCCAACGCGTGGTACCGCGACGTACGATTCCGTCGTGCATCCCCAGCAATTCGGGTCATTGACCACCTGTTCCATCTCTTGGCACATGTGCGCTAACTGCTAAATAACAATAAAATCTACCAGATAAAAGTTGAATATCGGAAAGTTCTCCCGGATGTATTAAGATAAGTTAGATTTATTCGTCCCAGAACATTCCTATTACACTATGCCTATTTTTTTAAGACCGTCGAGAAAAAAATTCGATTTCCTCCATTGACTCTCATAGAAGAAATCTCCGTTCCTTGTTTGGTTCTATCACATTTTTAAAACAACCTTTAGGTATTTCATTAAGTTACAGGAGGGATATATAGTAGGGACTGCACGCTATCACTTTTCGTGTACATATAACCTATAGCTGGATTCTCCTAGGGTCCCGAGACATAGTTCATAAAATATTCATCTCCTGTCCTGCAAATGTATCTTCCCTGTAGCAAGACACTTACTACAGGAAAGAGCACTTTACAATTTCAAAATTAGATTTATGTGAACGATGTTTTTGCGATTTTATTTTTAATACATCAAATCCTATACTTCATTCCAGCTTAAGTCCAGACGCAGGCGATGCTACAAGTGCAAGCTCCGGGCTTTCCGCGTCCCTGCCAATCACGCGTGCTCGTGAAGTGCAAGCACTGTTCAGGGCCGCATGGTCGCGCTCGGAGCATCGGCTGCCTCTTGTAAGTTTAACAGCGATAAATTTTGAATTTCCAACCGTTCCCTGAGGTTTATGTAGTATAAAGTGTCTGCAAACGTAAATTTTGAACGAAAACGTATAACTTAATTCTCCGAGGTTCCCAGCGAGGTAATTGATTACATCTACGGATTATTCCCTGCATATGTATATTTATCATGATGTTAAAACCCTAAGTTTGGGAAGGAAACTTGAAAAGAAAAAGTGTAATAAGTCACTGAAATAAGGGGACAGACAAACGTCTCAAACTCAGCTAACAAATTATATTCCATTCACAAATATTATAACCACCTTCTAAGGTCACCAGAAACGCACACCTATTCACTTCTCCCTTTCCAGTACAACCACAAAGAAGACCTTCTATACACCAAGAGTTCACCATTGTACTCTGTAAGGACTTTCTGAACCAAACACAAAAGTACAAAAGCAAACCTCTAAAACCTAACCCAGAACCGCACGCTTCATACAATGTACTCTTGAAAAATATAGAATGGGCATTCCAAATACAACACACACACAACAACAACAACAACAAAAAATAACAGGTACGGTGTGAAAACAATAATACATTCACATTTCGAGAAACATTTTGAACTGGTTTTCTGGCTGCATTGAATCTTGACATAACGCAATTGCCCGACGTATTTATCCTAATCGCTTCTTTCACTACACATTTCATGTCATTCGATTATTTGCATAGCACTTCTGTTCCTGACCAATCAACCGCACAATTGTTTCATTTCTGAATATGTGTAGCCAATTCCGAATTCGACACTTTGTATTTCACGTTCTGTTTGTGCTCAGTTAGTCCATCATTGTTACATCTTGAAGTCTGACCTCACACTTGAAACCACAGGCCAACGGTATCTCGTATATTACGCCTTTTTGCAAGATACTGATTTTTCACGGCGCTCTTCTTGACATCCTCTATGTCCATTTTGAAAGGGCTCAGTTTATTTAACTTGAAGTCCATAGCGAAAACGGTTTCGACACCAAACCTTTTGGCACACGCCTTCAAGTTGTGTGATATGTCATGAACATATGCTATAACAGCTCTCCGGCTCCTCGATTCCTGCTTTTCTTTACATTTTTGATCTGTACGGACAATTGTCTTTTAATGAATGCAGATATGCTATAGCAGCTCTTCGGCTCCTTGATTCCTGATTTTTTTACATTTTTGATCTGTACGGACAATTGTCTTTTAATGAATGCAGATATGCTATAACAGCTCTTCGGCCTTGATTCCTGATTTTTTTACATTTTTGATCTGACGGACAATTGTCTTTTAATGAATGCAGATATGCTATAACAGCTCTTCGGCTCCTTGATTCTGATTTTACATTTTTGATCTGTACGGACAATTGTCTTTTAATGAATGCAGATATGCTATAGCAGCTCTTCGGCTCCTTGATTCCTGATTTTTTTACATTTTTGATCTGTACGGACAATTGTCTTTTAATTAATGCTTCTTGATAGCCCGCATCTTCTAGTCTCTTCATTTGCTTCCCTACTACTGGATTCAGGTAATGGGTGCACGACCTATCCAGAGCCTTTTGAACTAGAGACTTGACCACTCTGGCCTTGACGATCTTTGAATGACAGCTATGTTTGGAAAGGACTGATTTTTGCAAAGAGAGCGAGCAGAGGGGGGAAAATGTTGCTTTCGTCGCGACGTCCCAACTTGGGGTTCCTTGATTCTCCCTCGACTGACTTGCTAGTGAGCCGCAGTAGGACGAGCATCTGGGGTGCCTTCCTTCCACTGCTGTAACACTGCCAGGATTGAGACCAGGGGTTCATCCATGATTGTCAATCTGGGAACGTGTTGCTAATTCTTGGAAAGGCTCTCCCGAGGGGTGTGTAGCATAGATTTGTGTACTTTTAGTAGACATTTCTTAGGGGCTCAGCCTGGGGGCATGTTAGTGCAATGTTGGAAGGAGGGGGGGGGGAGGGGTGCGTATAAGTCGCTTGTTGTGAGTACCAGTAGCATTGCATTAGCTGTGCTCAGTGTCCTGGATCTGTCTGTAATTTATGGTGCCTTTAGAACTTCAGCATTACACAGTGATGGCATCACCAGCTGGGAATTGATGGGACCGAAATAAAGATGACAAAACTAGACTGTAGCCGCAGTCTATCACTAGCATGGAGAAGCTATCAAGAGCATGGACTTTAAATTCACGCAAGAATGTCCCATCGGTAATATGATTTGATGCACAAGTAATTATGAAGATGACTCTAATGCTTCCATTTTAATTCCCATGGAGCTCCACAGGCTGAAAAGGTATCTCAGAAATATTTTGTGAAATTTGGTGACATTGCAGGTAACTGAACAGGTCGCATACTCTATGTATCAAATGCACAGAAGGGAACAGTGAACAAAAAGGCATCAGGACAAGGTCCCTATCTTTTGAAGCCAAGTTCTGCGCGGATTTTTATCCCGTACTTCATTAGCTTCTCTTTGGGCTTAAAAAGACGTATTGCAGCAGTCCTAGCTCACCTCCACTGCTGATCAAAGTAACACGACGTAAAATAATGATAGGCGTAAAGAACAAATAGCTTGAAACCAATTCGCGTCCTTTTAATTTCACAAAACTTGGTATGCGCAAAATAGCCTAAAACTGGTACAAATCAAAGCAGACTGTGCAATGAAACGTGAAAATGCAGAAGAAAAAGTAAACACTGCGGGCATAAAACCACGAAAGAAAATCCGTTCATGGCAATCTTGTTCAGCGACAAACGAAGTGTTCATTCATGCTGCAAAGCATTGAAGCGGATATAAAGTCTTCATAGCGTTTCAGAGCAAGAAAAACAGTCAATTAATTGAAGCAGTACGATTGACAGCATTGAGGGCGCAACGCAGGCGTGTATGAAGGCGACAAGGTTTACTTTGACAAGAGCCACACGAAAAACGTAGACACCAGCCACACTCTCCGACGACACAATTGCTGTGCAGGCTCTCGTTCTCGCTTCTTAAAATACGGTTAAAAAGCACTGCGCATTAGCACTGCAAGCACTCCACGTGTACACGGTTTCAATTACTGAACACAGCAGCGGGGCCTACTTCATTCGAGCTTGGGTAGAGAATCGCTGAGGTTGGAGCAGTCGTGACTGTGGACATCGGCATGCTCGAAACTTCTGCTACCGACTTTTATGCGCGTAATATGCAGAATAACTCAATGGATATACACTGGCAGATGAAACAACGCGTACTCTGGTACAACAGCGAGTCCACCAAGTCACCACGGCACACAAGTATCCGGCGGAGTGTATACAGACGCTCCTGCCGGCGACCGGCGCCGAATCTCGCGTCACCATCAATATTTTGGTGCGGCGGTAATCTGGCCAATCAGAGCACGCCACTCCGCGGCAGATCTGGAACGGCCATGTTTTGAAAATACGCGTCCCGGAAAGCTCACCTTGTATGTGCCTGTTACCGCTTGTCAAAAACGTTTGTAGCGATGCTACAACCCGCTCATGGGGCCCGTTCTAAGCATTCTCGGGACGTAACTCGGCCGCAAGCGACAGCGCTTTGCTGAAAGAACCCAGATCCAGGGCATTTATAGTGAATTGTCCGACGATCCACACTAGGTCGCACTACACCAAGGAATATGTTATGATTTGTTACCGGAAAGTTACATACTCAGAAAGGTTATAATTATTTCTCATTGGTCGCAACTCTTTTTTTGTTTGTATAATAGTTCAGGATAACGTGTTGTAGTCGTATAAATATTCTGGCTCCCGGAAAAATTGACTCTTGGTGTTTGTTTGTTTTCTTTGACTGAAGCTTCTAGCACACGTGCAAGCGTCGGCAGCGTCAAAAATAACATCATACATTATGAAAAGTCACATAACCAGGCTCACGTTAAAAACAAAATAAAAGTTTTATATGACGGTTACTTGAATTACGTCAGCGTGTAAAGCCGATAGGTTCCTATAGTCGGCGTCAACTACTTTGTGCTACATTGTCAAGTCTGGCCTGTAGCTTTCGCAGTGCGGTAGCGCCACACAAGCTATCCTTGCACCAGCTTGTGCGAATGAGGCGCAATACGAAGATGTGTGCTCTGGTTGCAGTGCAGGGCTGTAGCACTGTAGACGCTACGCTATTCTTGAAAAAGTAGCTACAGAAAAGTGGACGCTCAGTGTAGCTTGAGCTTACTGTTCGTTAATTGAATTTATGTCAAGAGTCGCGAACATTTAAGAAATACTGTAGCGAAAAATTACACATGGTGTAGGTGTAACAGCGCGTAGCAACGAAGACTAAGAGAAAGAACACACGACACAAGACGAGCGCTGACTCGCAACTCACCTACACCATGTTAAACTTCCACCAACAGGCCCAGCTTTTTACTTTGTTACTAGTAGAAAACGTTTCCATGATTCACCCTTGAATTCGCTTCAGGCTAATTGATTGTTTATTTACTTTTTTTGCAATCACGTGGTTTAGTCTATTTATTATACGTGGTTGTGCAACCATACCCTGGGATCTTGTTATTGCACGCAGTACTACGAATCCTGGGAGTGTGACCCAGTTCCTAGGATATGCCGCGTACCTAAATGAGCCATCGTGCGCAAACACAGAAAGCAGGTTTAGAAACGCCGTGAAATACCGAGCATAAGATCATGTCACACTGAGCGGCCATACGTTACGTTAAAAATGGTTGATAACTACACAAAGGATAGCAAGGGCCCACCCAAAGTTTTCAAAATTATAAAAACTACGCAAGTGGCATATCAAGCGCCCACCTGATATTTTAAGGTGTGTGGAAACTAAGGAAACAAATTATTAGCCCCCCCCCCCCTTTCCCGAACTTCTACGAGTTGCTTCTCCTCATCAGTCGCTTCATCCAGGCACATCGGTGCAGAGGCAGGGAAGGCCACCCTATTATGTACCCCTTTTTATTTTTTCCCTGTACTTCAAGATTATCTAAACTTCTGAGTTGGCGCTTACTCGATATATTACGTGGACTAGACATAACTATTTGCCCATCTGCCCATCGGCAATGGCAAAAGTGCTGATGTTTCGAAGCAAATGGGCACATGCATGTATTATTTACCCAAAACGATCCACGTTCCTCGACAAAGTAGGTTCGAGGATTTAACATCTTGCAATTACCAAACTCGTTCTGTCGGAAATATTCTGTATTCAAACTGCTTATTTAATTATGTAACATCTTCAAAAATGTAAAAAGGACTCTGCGTGCGGATTTTCGCTAAGGCGAAGGGCGTCGCCGAACTTTAGGTCTGGAAGTAGAATTTCTGAGCTCGCAATCTAGACTACAGTCTGTTGACATAAAACGGCCAACGAATTGCGTGATTTTTATGAGAGTGATCTATACGAAGGTCATTGGGCGGGTCGTTGATCGCTATATGAAGGCGTGCCGCAGATCAGTGAACACGGATGCTGCGCTCGCTTAAGCCATGTTCATAGAAGACAGGACCCCCTCCGATATTTAGCGGACACGATTTATTATTTGAGGGTATTCATGCAAAGCTTTCTACCGTATCCGCTTTGCTGCTAATCCGATTGGCACGCGCTCATATGGGGCGCGAAATCGTGTTTGCCTAAAGTCGGAGAAATTCGTGATCTGCGTGGACAGCCCTTTGTTGGGCGCGCGAGAGTTGCGTACCCCGATTAGTGAGAGTTGCATTTTGACGTTAATGTAAATGTCAATTTTTCTTTTTCTTTTTAGGGTGGAGATGTAATGGCAAAGGTGAGACTTCGTAGAAAACAAAGTCCTTTGTCCTGAATTTTCGGCATCCCCTTAAAGAGGCCAACGCGGGACACACATAGGACACTATTGTTGCATAACAGTTCGGATGGCACACGTGTTCTAACTGATTGGGCACGACTCACTGCCAAACACTGACGCAGCAGTCGGGCCCAATCTGCGCCCCACGTTAGCTTTTTTTAGATGACGCCTAAAATTCCGCACTGAAGATTTGTTTTCTAAGAAGTGTCGGTCTCTCTCTTTCTCTTTAGCCCCCTTTCTTTCTCTCGCTCTCTCTCTCTCTCTCTTTCTCTGTTTTCTTCTCTTTCTTTCTTCTTCTACCTTCGTTGTTTTTTTGTTTTTTTTTTCCCATAAATCTACGACGTCCTTTTATCGCTTTATGCGGAACTTCCCTGTACCGCTGCTTGGCTTTACTTGTTTCTGTTACAACGGCCTTTCGTAAGGGCAAACGAGGTAAAAGCTTCCCATGGCAGGTAATGCGCGCCCCGGCGAAAATCCTGTCCCCGAGCCACACACTTCACCATAGCTCGGAACAAGCGCTAGACCTGTCAGTACGATAAATCTAACCCCGAACTTTACGAAAGTGAGTTACACCGCGAAAGAAAAGAGAAGATTGCCGCGCTCAGCGATAAAGAAAATATAGGATGAACTTAGACGAGGAAAATGGAAGCATACGGCAGAACATGAGAAGAACCACTTTAAACCGAAATGTGCCAAATAAAAACGACATTTGAAGAAACCAAATTAAAAAAAGAAACGGTGGGATACTCTATTACACAACTTACACATTCATTGAACGCTAATTGTCAGCAGTTTTGGCGGTAACACGTTACAGGTAACGGCGTTACTTTTCCCCATAAAATTTGTAACGTAGTCGTTGCATTTTCAAAACTGTAACGGGTGACGTACTTATGTTACTTATTTCAAGTAACGGATAACGTAGTTACGTAGCTCGTTCCATCTTCTCTCCAAGACCTGAACAAAGTGCACTTAAATGTCTTTCGTGTTTCTATACTTCGTTTCCCTTAGGTCCAGACGCAGCCAACGGAACGATCTGATGGGACCGATAATACAGCGTCAAAAGGGGACCATCGTGGTGTCCTTCATGTTTATGTACTTGTTATATCATCGCTGAACCAATCATAGACAAGAAAGGTCCGGTGACTTGCGCTTTTGGCGCTGCTTGACTGGTTCCACGAGTACGTAGTGTCGGCTGAATTTTAACTTCACGTGAAACTGTAGTTTTCTGGCTGGGGAGGAGGAAGCAGACGGAATGCTGCAAAGAGGAGGTGGTTTCCTCCCCTCCTCTCCAGCATTCCGTCTGCTTCCTCCTCCCCTGCCCTCTTTTCCCTCAAAAACTTTTCTCAACCTCTAACTGACTATAACTATAATGTGTTATTTGTCCGAATCACCCACTCTACGCCGCACTTTTGTTTTTAGTATTGCCGAGGCGCTAAGTCATTCATTTTTGCGCTCATTCCATTGCCTCCAACATTTTGCCTGTCTTTTCCCCGCGCAAAGCCAGCCCCAACGCCTACGCCCTTTGTACCATTGTCGAAAAACGCTGTCGCCAAAAAGACTGTTACCGTCAAGTTATAAATGAAAGAAACACAAAAGTAACGTGCGTTACATTTTATCACTAACGGTAACGCGTTCCCTTTATGTTGAGCTAACGTAGGCCGGTAACGCGTTCCCTTATTTTGCAAGTAACGAGTAGCGTATTTCATTACTTTTACAGCAAAACTGTATATGACTCGTAGATCGGAGTTCTTAAGACTCCCCCTATCGCTAGGAGACCTGGACCAGGGTTTCCTGAGTACAAATAAAGTTCATTCTCTATCTCTCCCCCTATCGGCGTCCTCACGAAAAAAAAACCTTTGGCGATTGCAGCGAAAAGTGCATATCACGCATACAACATACAGAATAGCATTCGTTTGAATAAATAACAAGAACAAAACAAGCACCCAACCACATAATTGATGATAAGGCGCTCCTGATATTGCGAAGCACGTATCGATCACCGCATAGTCGCATACGTTTCACGGATAAAGATTACTGTTGCGCAAGCTGCCGCGGCGACGGCATCTTGCGACGTGGGGAGTGACGTCACTAGCCTTTCATATATAAAAAGTGGTGGTACAGTGCATTTACTTTTCTTTCGTCAATCGTTTGGTTAGACCCTTTTGCTGTTCACAAACATGAACTGCCGTTTGCGTCCCAAGCGACTTCCGGTCGCTCCGTCTTTGCAAGCCTGTCGAGCTTGCTTATGTCACCAGTGCTAGAAAGCATAAATGCTACACGGACAACAAAGTTGGAGATTTAGCGAGGGCCCTCGGCTGGACAATTTAACGTCTTGGAGGAGGCAAGTTGATTTACAAGAATATTCGAAAAATTTTAACAGATCTCGCGTCTCTTCGTTCTTTTGGCGTTCACCTGGAGAATTGGTGGTTAAACGTTTCATCGACATTTCAAGCAGCGGTGTTAGGGTGGGCTTTGTTCATTCTTTTTATGAACCGGAAGTTCTCTGGGACGTCAAAGACTGGAGCACCGCCCAGTGGCGTTTGCCATGAAAAGGGTCTATACTACAGTGGGCAATCGTTGCAGGTAATACCACAGCTTCGCTGGCCAACCACCTTAACAGCGTGAATTGGAGCCCCAACTTTTTTAGGTAACGCCTACTACAGTGGTTGTGAGTCAGCACTGGTCCTGTCCCATAGCATACTCCATGGGGACAAGGCCTGGGAGATCGCCACGAGACGCGGCCGCCGAAAGTGAAAGGTAGAGCGGCAGACAAGATGCGTGTAACGGGCGCCCCGCTACGGCGAGACGCCGAAACACACTTTTCCCGAGCGATGGAATGTCCGCTCGTGCTTCTTGCGTTCCTCGGTTTACCGCTTCTTTTCTCGTCGGGTTTGAAAACCATGTTTCGGGTCCTCGCCGCTGCAAAAGCTGCGCGCTGAATACCAGACTCCCCGAAAACTGCTCTGTGCATAGCCCTCTCTTACTGACAAAGCCTGGCAGATCGCCACAAGACGCGGCCACCGGAAGTGAAAAGGTAGTGCGGCAGACAAGGGATGAGAGGCGAGGCATGTAACGGGCGCCCCACTGCGGCGACACGCCGAAACACACTTGTCCCGAGCGATAGAATGTACACTCGTGCTCCTCGCATTATTCGCGCTACCGCTTCTTTTCTCGACGGATTCGAAAACCATGTTTCGGGTCCTCGCCGCTGCAGAAGCTGTGCACTGAATACCAATAAATTCTTTCTGCTACCAGATCCTCGCGCTCCAAATCTGCGATGGTGCACTCTATGGCTCCGTCGTCGAACTGCCAGGCTTTGTGAGTATAGAGGAGGCTATGTTCTGTGCAACCAGATTCTCGCGTTCCAAATCTACGACCGGGCACTCTATGGCTCCTTCATCGAACTGCCAAGCTTTGTGAGTATACAGGAGGCTATGCCTCGCTCTCGCTAAAGTCACTGGATCCTGGGAAAGTAGTGACATCGCCTTCACTACCTGCTGCTGTCTAGAACGACCAAAACCTCGCAAGGGGATTGACTAATCTGATTGGAAAATTTATTTTTAACACTGTGAACAGGACGTATTATGTAAGAAACGCGCTGAGATTGAGAACAATATGTACATATATACAGGGTGTTTCACGAAAGGTGGACAAATTCGATATTGCGAAAACCATGCGTCGCACGCAGCAGAGGTTGGTTGCACTCTCTCTCCACGGGGCGTGGTGCCGCCGGGGCGGAGATGCGCTTCGATAGCAAACCGAAACTTAAAAACCCGTCGAATTTGTGCGGTTTTTTCAGAAAGCCGTAAAATGCTTCGCGTGCCTTCTATCGTTCTGCAATTTGTTGATGTAGTGTTTTGCAATGATTGTGAACAATTTTCTAATTTAAACCATGCTTTTAAACACAATATTAAAAAGTGAATTGCGCGAAAATAATTAACAGCCTGATTATCGCGGACTTTAATAATTTTCCTTAATAAGCCCCTGGCCCAGGACCAGAACGACACAAGCCTTTTTTTGTTGCGACGCGTAGTTTTCGCAATATCGAATTTGTCCACCTTTCGTGAAACACCCTGTATACGTGAACCAATGTCTGTACAGTTGACGGGTCTTTGCCGCGCCACCACACGCAGAGGCCCGAGGCCGCACTTCCGCGAATTGTACCGTCCGCGCGATCTCTAAAGGCTGAACTCCATGGGACGAATATGCTGCGAAAAATCGACGAATTTTGCCCGGCGGCTTTTGCTCTGCGCGTGGAAATCAGGACAGTGGCTGTTACGTCGCCGCGCAAAGTGAGCGTGCTGTCGGGCGACGTTCGTCAGCTATTCGTCGCATAAAGGCTGAACTCCATGAGACGAATATGCTGCGAATAACCGACGAATTTTGCCTCGGCGGCTTATGCTCTGCGCGTGGAATCAACACGGTGGCTTCTACGTCGCGAGCAAAGTGAGCGTGCCGTCGGGCGGCGTTCGCCAGTTATTCGTCGCATAATTCGTTCCATGGAGTTCAGCCTTAATTCGGTAAATGGAGTTCAGCCTTTACGTGGCCGAAGCGTCACCCCAGAGCCGCACACCCGCGCCCGCGCCCCCAATGGCACCGCTCGGAAATTAGGGGGCCTAGAGGTTGTCTAGGTACCTGAAACGGAGTTGAATCCGCGAGTCGCGAACGCTCAGGTACCGGCAGCACCAGCGCCTGAGGAACTCCTGTTCTCCGAGAAAAAACAGTTGTTCTTCGAGCTCCCGCCGGAGCCGCCACAGGAGGCGCCAGAGAGCACGCGATCGACGCGCCTGTCTCACCGCGCAGCACCGGTTCCTCCACAGCACGTACTCCGCCACGCCAGGCGGACGAAGACGCCCGGAGGGCATCGCCCGCACAGCAGGTAAAGGCCTACGCCAAAACCGTGGAAGCTTGTGCGAATAACGCATCAGAACGTCCGCGCCACCACGCATCCTTCACCGCGTACACGTTCGTTTCGCGCTTTTCGCAGTTTGGGCACTCGTCCGAGCGCGACACGCCCCAGCGGAGCAGGTGGTCTCTGCTGGTGAGGAGGCCCCAGCCACGCTGCTATGATGAAGTCCCGTAGGTGGCCCCGGAGATACGAAGAAGTGAGGCGGGATGCAGGAGAAAGAGTCTCCGAGTTCCGCCTACGTGTCCGAAATCTGCGGTTCCACGAGAACCTCGGTGAGACGAACCGTCAGTGTTTCCGCGACGTCCAGCTGGGGTGCCTGCTCTTCCAGGCGTTTGAAGAGCTGGATTGCCCTTCGGTAGTCTGGCGGCGGGGTTTCGGCACAGGGGCCCGGCGAGCTCGGTGCCTCGACTCCCAGGTCTCGGCGGGACTGCGCCCCGAAGTAGGGCGCTAGGGATCGGGCTGGGCCGTGCTCATCGCGCAAGGTATTCAGCGTGGTCTTGAGTTGGAACACTGCGGGCGCGATGTGGACACGGGAAGCCCACCCTCCACGCTCACGCAAGAGGCAGAGAACCGGCCGGGTAACGAGCTCCGTCTTCTCTAACCAGAAGAAGCTAAAGAGTCCGCTTTTCACCCGTCGCATCGAAACATGAGGGCGGGAGCGCCACCTGCGCCAGATACCGGAGGCGCCCGCAGTGGACAGAGTAGGCTAGGTACCGGCGCTCGGCCAGGGGAACAGCGTAGGCGCGAGCGCGGTCCACTTTCGCCCCGATGTCGCGCTCCAGGCGCGTCCACACGTCCCCCGAGACTCCCGACGAGCTGTAGGTAATCCGAAGGATCGTGACCGACGTCTTTCCGGGATCGGCGAAGAGGGTCGGGCGGCCTGTTAACCCACAACACCGCGCTGTTCTGCTCATTGAGCCTCGCTCCGGAGAGAGACCCGTAGGTCTCGAAGATCCGGAGAGCCGCTCCGAGGTCGTCGGTGTCCCGCAGGTACAGTGTAATGTCGTCGGCGTATGCCGACACCTTCACCTCGCCGTATCCGGGCAGTGGGAGTCCGCGGACCTGGGGGCTCCTGTCGACGTTGGCTAGGAAGGGCTTTAGGGTAAGGACGAAGGGGCAGCGGCGAGAGCGGGAAACCCTGGTGGACGCCCGGGTTACCGGGAAGCTGGCCGTCACGCCGCCGCTCAGACACAGGTCGCTCTTCATGTCACTGTAGAGCGTTTTCGTCAGTGATGCTCAGCACTGTCTGAAGTGCTGTGGCCGATCGATCGATGCACCGTCCCTGGCAGGGATGTCCTACCACATCCGGTGAGTCGGAGCATGCCGTGGAGGGGCCACGCGATTATCGGCGCAAGCAGCTTGTCAGCTCGTGTTGAGGAGTGTCATGGGACGCCACGTGCCCGGGTCGTTGGTGTCTCCTCGCTTCTTAGGCAAAATAACGATTATGCCTCGGCGGAACAACTCTGGAAGGCGGTGCTCCGTGAAAAATTTCTGGAGCACGGCACAGATATAGTTGCCCAGCACGTCCCAGAAGGTTCGGTAGAATTCGGCGGGAAAACCATCTGGGCCCGGAGCGGACCCAGTTTTCATTCTTGACAGGGCAAGGAGCACCTCTTCGGGGTTGGGGGGCTCGTGCAGGTGTGCGGCTAGGACTTCGGGAACTTGCAGGAGGTCGCGCAGTAAGGTGTGCGCCACGAGTGTCGCGCGGTTCGCCGCTGATTCGGTTGTTGCCAGGGCCCGGAAGTGGGCGCTGAAACCGGAGACCGACGGTTGGCCTGGTGTTGCTGGCGCGCCTGGCAACGTCGCGCTGCCTGTGGAAGTTTGTTTCTTGCAGGAACAGGAGGTCGCAACGGGCGGTTCGGGCGAGCTGGAGGACCTCGATCTGTTTTGTCGCGCTGCGGAAGCCCTGAACGTTCAGGATGATGACTCGCAGGTGTGCAAAAAGAGGATGAAGGAGGGAGGTCGTTGTGTTCACTGGTAGTCCGTGGATGTATCGGACGTGATGCACGAGCTGTCAGACAGCGCGGCGAGTTCCTTCCGCAACCGCTTGAAGCCGCTGCAGGTGCTGGAGTTCATCGTGGGGACCCTGATTGGTAGCTGCTGGAAACAACTCGCTTCCCGTTTTCGGCACCGCCATGTCGGTTGCGACTGCGGCTGCAGGTTTATCTCAGTTCCTTGGAGGTGCCGCGGCGACGATCTCGGCAGCGCGGCGGAGCGTTGTCTTTGTCGCGGGCAACCTCGTCGATGCTTGACGAGGCGGTGTCCGACGATGAGACAGAGCCCTCCGTGATGTCGCTCCAGCTGGGAAGCGGGCTGGGGTGGAGTTCCGGCGTTCGCGGAGGTTCCTCTTTCACCAGTGCTTCCTCAGAGCCGGGACTGGGAGGAGTGGGCGCGTGCACAAATGCGGTCTCGACCGCGTCTGAAAGCGCGGTCTCGGCCGCGTCTTGTGACGCGTTCGAAGTCGCGTCGGTGGCGCTTGCCGGCTTCGACTGTTGCGATGTCGGGGAGAGCTCGAACGGGGTCGTTACTGGGGGCTCGGCGGGGGCAGGATCTTTGGGTCTTTAACGTTCATCACTCAGTAGTGACACACGACCGCACGCCGGTACGATGCTCATCAAGATCGAAACGGGCAGGGGTGGGTTCTGCAGCGCGGAGCTTTCGCTCGACGTGCTCCGAGCTGGTGTGCGCTAGCCCAACCGGCCACGGATCCCCCGATTTAAATAAAACTAAACCCTTCACTGCGGAGCGGAGGCGCAAATCGGAGCTGCGCTACGGAACTCGCCGCAGCCCGGGGGGGAGGGGGAAGGGGGGGTCGGAAATGTAAGAGGAGAGTGGGAAACTCGCCGGGGCAAAGTCAAAAGAAGCTCCTCCTTTCTCCCGTCACGTCGCATCGGAGTGATTCTCGCCGAAGTCGAGCTTAGCCTCCCCTACAGTGCGACGCATCAAGTAAGTGGATTTTATATTAATTGTTGAAGTGAACGAAAATAGATGTCCCGGCTTGTAAGAGTGATCTGGAACTCGTTTTCCAGACTAGTCGGTGAAGTTTGTGGGATTCGACTTACCTTACTGCACCACGAGGTCGATCCCACTCCGTAGCTCGATGTTGAGGACTGCTACGGCCGGGTCCGTCCGAAGGCTGCCGTGGGCTCCGAGGAGAGGAATCACTCCGAAACACAAAGATTCTGAAGAAGCGGGTTTATTTGGCTCCTGTGCCACCACGCTGTGCCCGTCGGCAAAACTAATAAATGAAACGAACGAGAAAGTGTCGGCGCTGTCGTATTATCAGACAGATTCACCTGGAGGGGCCCCCGCTGCCGTATTAGGCAGATTCGTGGGACAAGGGGAAGCACCAAAAGAAAGAGGCTCGCGACGACGGCCTCCCCCAAAATGAGAGTCTCGGCCGCCGTTCGCGGCCGGCTTATCTAGCCAGCGGAAAATGGACGCGCCCGGAGTAGGTGGTGTGGCTTATCCCGCAGATGGGCCGCGTCCACAATCATTTCCAAAGGTGTGCCAGAGGCACATTCACCCAAAGGGCGAGGAGGCACGCCCTCTTCGAGGAATGCGGCCTTGCCCCCGTATCCGGGATGCCGTCGCCATAACGGTCCCCACGGCCTGCGTGTGCTAGGCTTAGATAGGGAGACGAAGAACACGTTGTTCCCACAAGTTACATACTTATACAAGTTATTTTACAACTCACTTAGAGACAGCCACATAGGGAAATAAGGTAGGAACAATCGGGCTTCGATTGTTGTTTCGGTGTGACGTCGAGAATCAGGCGATCAGGCCTTCAAACGAGCGCCCCATCGGCCCGTTCCGGCGCTCGTAATTGTACGCGTGCATAGCCGTTCGGTACGCGCGGTCGCAACCAAAACCTCCCAAATCAGCGAGATCTCAAATAGTGGATTTTCGCAGCTCATAAAGTTTTGTTTGTTTCGACGACCAAATTTAATGCTGAGTCTGGTAACAAATGTGACAACGTAGAGAAAACAGGATGCAAAATTTTTCTTTAGAAAAATGAAAGACGTTTACAACTTCCTGCAACGCCGAATTAAAGAGCATCTCTTGATGTGGAGGGGCGGGGAGGGTGCTGAGGGGAGGGTGTGTCCCTCTCCTCCTCATTCGTACCCTCTCCTCCTTCTCTCTCCTCCTCCCATGCTCCTCCCCTCGTCCTCTGCTCCTCCTCCTCCCTCTGATCCTCTGCTAAACAATCTGAGAAAGATATAAACATATATAATATAAATATACATTCTGGTATTCTCTGCTCACCGCTTGTCCGAAGAAAGGAAATGTAGTTCTCGCATCTGGAAGCTCCACTTTGTCTAAGTTCTTCCGGTGCCAGGAAACAGGACAGCAGGATCAAGGCGGGAGAACGAGACAGCATTACAGTTAACACTATGACGAAGCACGGAATACTCTCGATGTCATCCTACTTGCTGTCGGCTCTGTCGAAGACTGTTCGGCGTTTTTGATTTCCTCAGCATTAGTCTTGAGCCTGCTCCCCGAGATGGCACAGTAGAACAGCGAGTGCACGTCCCTCGGGGCCAATGGGATGCTTTCCAGCATGACTGTTAAGAAGTTATTCTTTGTCTTGCACGAAATATCCGGTGAGTGCCGTAGGCAAAAGATACAGAGCTACCACGAGCAAGCCCTTGTCGACCTTGGCGGCACACAGTTTACCAACTTTGTCTGACGTGCCACAGAGACCGATGGGTACAGCACAGACCCGTACCCATGTAGATGGCCTACCTGGATAACGAGTACACCACGTTTTCATACGTGCCTCTCTGTGATTTATGAATGGTGATATCACTTGTCTGCACAACGGGTAGTTGGCATCTCCCCTCCTCCTCCTCTCCTCCTTCCTCCTCCTCCTCCCTCCCTCATCCTTCCTCCTCCTCCCTCCTCCTCATCCCCGCGCGTTGCATCATGGGACGTTTCTGATAATGCACCGCGCGGTTACGCCGACGCCAACGCCGCTCAAGCCGGAAACGGGCGCCTAAGAGCTGCGCTCTAAAAGCTCATGCGAAGCGTAAATATCCTTCTTACACATTCACTTTGTTGCCTGTCTTCTTTTTAGACCAGGCTCGCATATCACATTACAGCCATCGCAATGTGCCTACTGTTCTCTTGCACGCAGAGTTTGGTTCTAATTACCCACATTTTATTCTAGTGGTGAAGACACCACAACTCAAACTGGTGTCCAAATGACCACTCTAGAATATACTCTAAACAAGTTTACCTATCAAGGCTCCCGACAGTCTTGAAACCGCATAAGCGAACCAGGGACATTGCGCGCACGTGCACACGGGGACTGCTGAAACCAGGGTCGCCGCCTCTCGCCACGGCCCGACAGGCAGACTGGCCGCCCCATTAACGCACGCCTCCACTTGTGGCACTGAATGCAGCAGTCTCGTGGCGCCGCCTCGCCATAGCCGACTGGCTGTAGCCGGCCATACAAAGGATTTTATATAGCCAACCATAGACCATTTTTGCATCCGCCAACGCACTCCACCCGTTAGAGCAGGAGCTACCTAAAAAACTCGAGTGCAGCCTGTAATGGGAAACCACACACAGAGCTCAGTCGCCAAACCTCAGGAGATAAATGCAGCTTCTCGTAAGAACGATCCAGCCGCAATCCCGGAAGAACGGTAAATTATTCAAGAATGCCCCAATAAATGAAAATAGATGAGCTCCCACATGGTCCGACTAGTGACAGCCAAAGACTGAGATGAGCGAACAAGGGCCATTGTCGGTCCATTACGGGCTTGGCGCGCTTTTCTTTGCTCGACGCATAACACCGTCTTTATGCGATAGGAAAGACATAAAAACACCCCCCAAAAAATGCCGGCAGTGAATGTAAATGCGCCTCCGAATGTTTGGGAAGCTAATGTCTTTGCGGTGCCCAGAGAAGTGAGAACCTTCTCTAATTATGCGTTAATGAGTTTTTTGCTTACCGTCTACTGCGACGCCCTTAGCACTCCGCGTTGGGTTGTATTTGCAGTGCTTGTGTATGAGTTTAGAAACACCGTATTTTTACGTAGCTGTTGCAGCAAATTAAATGAATTTGAAGTCGGATTTGATTAATCCACTTAGCTTTTTTGGTCAGCTCTTTTTTCTTCTTCTTTTTTTCAACTGAATTAACTCTGTGTCTTGCTTTCTGTTGAGGTAACATCAGAAAATTAATATTTTGACGGAGCGTGTTGATGGCTGTCGTCGTCCCCTTTTTCCGTTTTACTTTCATTGTCTTAAAGGGGCCGTGAAACGTTTCCCGCAATTCAGAGCTATATGTGTATTTGGAATCTTTGTCCTTTATTGCATAACCCACGTTCATTCATTTGATCGTCCGGATTTATTTATTGGCGCAAAAAAAGGATAATTTCCGGTTTCTCGGGGAGCTTCCCTCTCAGTTCTACTAACACGTCATCATAAGTAACCAATATGGAAATTTTTGTTGTCTGCGCAAGATGGCGACGTAGACCCGGACTGCATGACCACAGGCATAGCCACCGTAACCACAGACAGAGCGTCAGATATCTGCCTCAACAGCGGCGCCATAATGACGTCACGCAGGCAAGTAAACGAAGGAGATCTGACGTCTGATATTTCAGCAAAGGATTTCTCATCGATGGAAATAAGAGGAATGTAAGAAACTTTAATTTTGACGGTGTTGGCAGTGTTAGTTTGAAAGCGCAATGATTTCAAGCGTCCACCATGCTCATTCCAAACACCATCGAACTTGTTGTTCGCAAGGTAATGACGTCACGAGAGGAAACCATAGGAGGGCCACCAAAACATCTCGCCGCTAGTAGACCCGTGACCCGGATGTTACCATGGCTACCAAGCGACGGAAGACTAGGATGCGTTTGAAACCGAAACTCAATCGCAATCACGTGATGCTGTATCGTGTAAATAATATAAGAGCGTCAATAAATGATTATTTGTTTTATAATTTTCAATTTGTTATGCGAACAATAAATAAAGTTTGATATCTGTTCCGCTTTTTATATCACTTATGATGACGTTTGTGTTGCCTCTGGTTCTACATCGTGTCGTATGGTCGTTTCAGAATCGCCGAAACTTAATGATTTTTAAACGGGTTTGTAAATCCAGACACAATATTTGGCCGCAAAACTTAGAAAACAACATCTTTGGGCTTACTGAATATAAGAAAATTAAGATGAGGTTAATACATTCTTGTTTCATGGCCCCTTTAATAAATATTAACATCCGAGATTTGTGCTTTTGATTGAGCTGGTCAAATGTGTGAAAAAAGAAGCCACACTTTTTTAATAGATAGTTCCAGAGATATGTGGCGCCCCCACTGTCTGCTTGGAGAATTATGATCGACGTTCCGATGTATGACACGTGAAAGATCAGAAATAAATAGAAGACGAAGTTGATGTTGGTTCTTTTTGTGGTTTCATAACGCAAATGCAGACGGAAAAAGTAACCTGGTGTGTGATCACCATGTTTTGTGTTCGTTTTATTTTTTGTAGCTTTTGAACTCCAATCGATCAGAGAGAATGTATCGTGCCGCCTCCAGGAAATACGAAGCGTCCGAGTCGGCCCGAGCGTACTTCGAACAGCCCTACAATTACCAGTTCTGGCGAATGGTACTTACTTGAAGTGAGAGCGGGAATTATACGAAGCCTGTGGAAGCCCTTACTATCGCGTTCAGAGCTGCTTTCTCCTTGAGAAACCGAAACTGACGTCAACGTTTCAAAGCTACTTTGAAAATTTAAGGCAGGTGGCGCCACGCGCCCCGAACCCCGCACAGTGACGTACTTCTCTTCCGAAATCTTTCAGTGTTGCTGCAAGATGATTGGCCGCCAAGTTGCCACGCACAGACAACACACAACACCAATGTTCCCTCACATATTTTTTTCTTTAATCTATAGTGATTTTAGCTTCCAGCTGGCTGGTGAATTCCTATGCAAGGAGCTCCCTCGATTTGTGGTAGGGAGAGTGAGGTACATGGTTTGGGTGGGTAGTTATGGGTGTGTGAACTTGATAGTAAATGCTTCCATATGCTTCGTATAATTCCTGCTCTCACTTCAGGTAAGTACCATTCGTCAGAACTAGTAATTCTAATTCAGCCTCTATTGCACTTACTATCAAGTTCGCAAATGTTTGTTCAAAACTCCGGCATGTGCGCTCAACACCTGGGTCCCAAAATGTCCCCGTGCGGCTACTGGCGTCGATAAAACGTTTTGTGCGAGGACTAGCCTGCCGCTGCAAAGATCTCCGCCAGGGGGACCCGACTTCCACAGCCCTGGGAGTGACAAAGCGCACTCAGCGGAGTGCGCTTTGAAAACTGATACATCGATACCTGCCTGTCTTAGGGCAAGTTTGATTACGTTTTCTATTTATAATTTAATTGTATCACAAGCGGCTGTTTGAAGAAACTTCTGTGTCGTTGGCCAGAGTTGTGTGAGGGTACCTCGGCGTTCTGTTTGAGGTGCACATCTAAACATTCGACTGGGCACAGGTCTTGCGCCTGTGTGAATTCAGGAAAGAACAGGGTTGGATAAGTTTGGTTGCCCCTTAGGTTTTTCTCTACTCCTCCAAGGTAGGAGGTCCCAGCCTGCCGGTTTTCCGAATTTAGCAGAGTCGACAGCAGGCACCGGTCTGAAGTTCTGCATGCTGTGGTGAGAGCCAAGCCAATAGTTACCGGTAAACTCTGTAGAGATCTGTCTGCCCACCTCCGCGCTGAGCCTCGGGGCTCGACATTCCAGCTAATCGGACTCCATCGTTGGTCCGGCAGAAACTTAACGCGCTCAATGCCTCCGAGATGCGTCATTCCTCGGGGGAGCTTCGATGGCTTCGGCGCAGCAGAGGATCGGGCTGCACCACCCCCATAAGCCAGCTAACGTCACGCCACTGGCGTGACAGCGGAGCTATCCAATTGGTCCCAAAACGGGCTCGGAACAAAGGGGCCAAGGTGTGAAAGGAGACGCGGGACAAATGAAGGCTCTTGGGCGGCGGACACGATGGAGCGTACAGCGGTGACAGGAGAGAAGAAGGACGCTGGCGCGGGAATCGGGGCGAAACGGACGCTGCCGCGCGGAAGTGCGGGCGCGACGCCGAGCTGTGGACTCGACGGACGGACCGGACAGCGACCCTGGACGACGACATCCCCATGACGTGGTGTGGACGACCACCGCTGGGACTAGGAGCAGCTGCAGTGGCAGCGGACTTCCTAAGGCCTCGCTGATGACCGTTCCCCGATCCCTAAACGCCCCTGGCTATAAGTGGGTCAATAATCCATTTTGCCAAGAGCGAAGTATTGCTGCGTCATTTTGATCCGGGGACAGGGTCTGAGGGAATCGGAGTTAGAAGCTCACAACTCCGATAAATCCAGATTGACACTCGTCCAGAATCGAGTTTTTCTAAAACTATCGGTAGATGCAAGGCCACTAAGTCTCCTACTTCTTCAGACCCCACAAGAAAGACAGGAAAGGTCTGGGAAAACTAATGGTCAAAGCGTGACAGTTGGCAAACTTTGCAGGGCAACTGCAATGCATGCTTGATGGTTCTACCAGAGAACTCATCCAGTGCGAGGCATCTCCAAACACATCTAAGGCACACCCTACCGAGAGGCCCTTACCAGACCACTCTTATGCTATCGAGAGACAAGCGTCAGGACTTGTCATGGTAGAAGATTGAGGAGAGGACCAAATCGGCAGATCAAAGAACTCCCAGTTGTCTGGAAAATGCAATCGGACAGTTTAGATGAGGGGGAGGGAAGCACGCCCGGGAAAGTGGATTATCAGTCACCTCGGGACACCTCTCCAATCGACTTGGCTCATCAATGCCTTGGAGCTGATAGCACCCTTACTAGCCCTTCAGGCACTGGCAAGGGATGGGCGACCGGGCTGTATTTTCCAAAGGCTGGACGACAAGGCTGCGGTAGCAGCCACCAACAGGAGAGGTAGCTCGTGCTCACCACAACTCACCAGAATAGCACACAAACTGTTGTCTTGGTGATTGGCTTCAAGCACATCGGTCAGGGCACAGCACATTCCAGGCACTCCAACACGGGGCAGACGGAGCGTCCCGGAGTGCCACTACCATAACCCTGGACGCGAAGAAACGAACCCTAACTTGCCTAGTTTCACTTTTTGAACTGTCGCATTTAGTCCGGTGCCGAAGCCCCTAGGGCGTCAGGCGAGATTGGACTCTAGTTCAGAGTTGTCTGGCTCTGCCCGGAGCCGAAGCCCAAAGAACGTAAGAGGCGGGGGGGGGGGGGGCATTAAGTGAGCTCTAGTGTGACGCCGAAAGTCACTTGAGATCGCCGCCTTTGTTCGGGGCCGGAGCCCATAGAACGTCCAAGGGGATCGGACCCTACCGTAAACCGAAAATTGTCCGACACTCTCCGGAGCCGGAGCCCGTAGGGCGTGAGCGGGAACGGGTCCTTGATGCCACTTAACTCCACAAGCTTTGTTCTAGGCCAGGGCCTATAGACCGTCAGCGGATTTCGGACCTTAATGTAAACCAAAAATTGCTCGACTCTGTCGGGAGCCGAAGCCAGTAGGACGTGAGCGGGAACGGGCCCTTGACGCAACTTAGCTCCGGGGCCTTCGTTCGAGGTAGGGGCCCGTAGAACGTGGGCGGGGGCAGGTCCTTATAGCGCAACTTGACACTCCACCGTTTTTGTTTAGGGCCAGGACCCCAGGAGTTTAAGCCTAACACAGATAGCGGACGTGCGTCAAAGAGGTTAATAAATGTTTACCCTACGATTGGAAAGTTTCTTCTAGGGCCCAATGGAAGTCGAGGTAAATCCTTTATCGAGATCCGAGCCTCTCCTAGTTTTATTGGTTGAAGTCTCCGGTGAATAAAGAAGAGCTCGACGAGCGATGAAACTTACGTCACAACGTTCCGGTCAACGAAGGAAAGTTGACGGAAAGGGGAAGTACGGCACTATGCAGGTGCCGGGGCGCGTAGCGCCACCTGCCTTCATTTATAGCTTTAAATTACGTCAGTTTCGGTTTCTCAAGGAAAAGCAGTTGTGAACTTGATAGTAAGTGCGACAGAGGCTAGTATAATTCACCTCGCCTCGAAGTATCCAGGGTTTTTCCGGAAAGGCCTATTAAGACTGCGTGGATTACGTCTGGGTCCCTGACTCGCTTTATGCACCCACGCTAACAAAAGAAATGCCCTATTATTAGCTATGAACAACCCTTGTCCGTGTACTTTTTTGTGCGTATGTGGTGTGTTATGTGTTTTCTTTTTCGTAATCAACACTTTTTGTGAGGCAAAGATTTCCGTCTGTTTTCAATGGAGTTTTTTTAATGTCACGGAGTAATTATGAATTACACATTTTTAATTTTAATTTTGTATTTTCGCACAATGGGGTGTTGTTTTCTTTCTTTTAGCAGATTGAAATGCGTTCAGAATTTGCGAGTAACTCTTGGCACCGTTGATTTAGAAAAAAATACGGTGGTTTATTTGGAAGACTTTTCGGGGAGCTTATCTAATACCCAATTCATACGGCAGCGTAAAGGTACCTTTAGCACAGGTACCTGTAGTAAAGGGAGCTGGAGATCGTAATCATGCGGCGCATGAAGGTCCCTTTCGCTTAGGGAGGCCCTGTGTTAAACGGAGCTCGGCAAGCTCCCATTACTGCTACAGGGAGTAGCTTCGGACCCACGAGCTCAAAATAAAATCACAGATATATAAATATATCTTGTTTAATGCGCTATAGCAAATTGAAGATATATAAGTAGCAAATTATGAAATGATTGTGAACACAAATCTGATGGAATAATACATTAGCGATGAACGCATACTCTAGCTAGCAGGTAGCAGCGGCGGCACGTGGAAAACAATGTCTGTTGCGAACCCGAACACCATGGACCACTGCGAGATCTTTTACGAGGTTCTAGACAAGTCGTCCGACTCTCCCGCCCAGGGCCTTTTATCCTCGTTGTCGTCCATTCTTTTCGATAGCGTGACTGGGGTAACCGTGAGACTGACGTGGTTCGTTTCTGCCGGGCACTATTCGGTTACTCCAGTGAGAATTGTGCGGAGAAATTGAGCTGCTAAACAGAAAAAGGTCGCCCAATTCGTGATGGAAACTGGTAAACGCAGATGATTGAGGGCCAGTGTGGCCACACGGGTCGAACGTTTTAAAGCGACTCATTTAGGTGCACCCTCAGATTTATATAAAAAAATAAAGCGCCGCAAAACCAAACGCAAGTAATATTTAGGTTTTAAACGTGTTATTTTAAACACAATAATCAAAAACTGCGCGCCAAACCAATTTTGAGAAATAACTGCTTATCACGTGCTCCTATCGCGGTTTAGCAGGAATGCAATCGACATCAACTTAAAGTGCTCCGTTTATTTATCACTGATCTCTATGACAATTGCTGGATCGCGTTTACTCGCTCCGCGAATGCGGTCACTGGTGGCCATCTTTTTGGTAGAGTTATATTACCTCTAGCCACACCATAGTAGTATGGTGGCGCAATCTACCGCCCGTTATTGCTGGTGTAGCCACTATCATCCATCCATGGCAGACAGCGTTGTGGCCACGTTGTGGCAGTTGTGGCGGTTGTGGTGTCAGGTTGCCATAAAAATAACCGTGGGTGATGTTTCGTGCTCGTTTGAAATTGTTCGACGAAACATTTTGTTGTAACCCGGCGTGAAAGCGGCGACGAGCGGATTGCAGGTTTACATCTATTTCCCTCGAGCGGCGAGCAGCGGCGCCAGCCGCAGCACTATTCTCGTAACATCCAGTCAAATATGACGACAAGGCGCGCGAGTTCTCTCCTCGCCCGTCTCCCCGGGCGCTGCTGCTCCCGGAGTCGTGACGTAGCGACAGCGTCGCGCTGCGCAAGAATGCCACTTCCGGTCAGCGAAACGCCTCGTTCGGCGGCAGAAGCATAGGTCCCGGACCTAAACGGTCTCCGCTGCGTTTTCCGCCCAGCGTTTCTGCCCCAGCGGCAGTGCCGGGCGGATTCGCTGGCGGATCGCAAGTGTAAACGTACCATTAAACGGTGCTCACACCTCAGCGCCCTCCGCGGCGGCGCGGGAGTAACTATACTTCAGTTTCACCCTATGTTGTACCGCAGAGGGGCAGCTGAAGCGAGAGCTCATAGCGTTGGCAGCCGCTCTTAAGTCACGAGAGCTTGCACCGCCGATATGTGCCCCAGAGCAAGGAGCTCGCGCTTGTAGCCTTTCCTGCGGTACATCATAAGGTGAGACAGAGTATGCTCCTGGTTCGATGCTAGCTCCGAACACGGTGTGGTCGCTCGCTCCTCGCGGGAAGAGCGGCCAGAGTCACCACCTAAATGTATTTCTTCCACCGTGGTCTCGCCTTAGCATGGACTAACTGCGAAGGATGTGCAAGCGGGAGCGGATAACCTTGATTGCCTTGACTGGAGCACTCGCTGCACGAGCGCTCGTTCAGCCGCCGAGGCTTCATCCAAAGCAACTGGCTCGCGCTTTCAGCATGCGCGGCTGACAATAGTTCATGCTAGAGTGAGACGAAGCACCTGAAAACACGCGCTCTATCGAGGCCATGTGAGCTTTCATGCAGATTTGTTATTTTCCATGTAGTACCAAACTCCGGCGCCTGCTCTTCCTTCGGTCGTTTTAGTGCTACTAAATAAGCTACGCTTCAGAGTAACGACATTCGCCTATATTGTGACTTAAAATCATGGTTGCCAGTTATCTGAAGCCTCATCTGAAATCACAAGAACACTTTCCGCCCTCCAAAAATGTTTAAACAGTTCGCGACAGAGTAAAGTAACAATACTACATGAGCTTCCTAGCACTGAATCTAATGGTGACGAAGTTGTACTTTTGAATCATGACGATCGGCAGTTGCCTCTGCTCTTCATGCGCACCAAAATGGCTATGCCTACAACAATGTCGGGAGAACAGAGAGCCGATACTGCTAAGCGCAGCTGATTTAGTGGCTCTAGGTCGTTTCATTTTGGACCTGAATTGATTTTCGACGCAATGCAGTACTGTTTTTTGTTTTGCGTTTGTTGCCCGAATTATGTTAAGCGTTGATGATGATCTCGAGATAACAGTGAATGAATCATCTTACTTGGATACCAGCATAGGACCAACTTCAACTTAGGAGAATAAAACGTGTAAATAGGTAGGGCTGGGTGTCGATTGAAAATTGTAACCCTACTTAACGCCATCCTTTATTGTTTATTTGATTAATTAATTGATTAATTGGTCTCTTTCATTTCCATGCATAATATCTTAAAAAGAAGTCAAAATGAATAATTGTTTTTTCTTTGTTGAAGCGGCCCAAAAGTTTGATTGTGAATTTTCTTTGTTGAAGACCTAATAAGCGGCCCAAAGTTTGATTGCGAATCAACCTCAATGTATAGTTAAGAACGGTGTAAAGGCACCTACACTCTCAGATTGTTACTTCATCTGCATGATGCCAAGAGGTTCATTGATATTCTCCGGCAAGAGCAACTTCCTTTGATTGTCCAGAATAGTCTCTGCTGCGCTAAACGGACACTCGAACGGGTTGAAGTGGCTGGCCCAGGTGTAATCTTTTGCACTTGTCAGGAGTTACAAATCTTGCCCCTACAGTATACTTTAGGCTAAAATTTGACTTAGGGTTTGCTCTTCATATTAGGGAGTTTTAGCGAGTCGTTTTTCAAGCACACGGTTCCGAAATCACGAACGGTACAGCTGGTCCGCTCCGTGAAACCGTACGTGAAATTTGACATACTTTAGCGAATCGTGAAAGTTGCGCGACCGTGTAAACGATGATGATGATAGTTCTTAACGGTGGCGCCATCTTCTAGTGAGCATGTGAAACATTCTGCAACGTGTAGATCCGTGGCGGACACCGTGGTGGCGGCTCGTATTTCCGGCGTGCGACTGATGTAAACAAGACGGCCGATGCAACATTTGCCGGTCGGAATTTCAAGAACCGCGAAGCTAGATGGAGTAAAAAGTATCTAAACGACCATAAAGGTATGTGGTGTGTCTCCGTCATCCTGAACTTGAACGATCGTTCCCGTTGTGTGCCGTCGAACCAAATCATTTCGTCTGCTCGCGGTCGCCACGGCAGCTAGTCTGCCCGCAGATCGAAAAAATTTACTGGCATGCGTAGTTTACAGCATTCACGATCGCTTACCATTGTGAGCAGTCCTCGAAATGATTTGGTTCAACCTCTCAAATGAAGCAGACAAACAGGACGGCAAATCTCCTCCCGCTGTCCTAAGCCTAACGCTCGGCTGGGTCGGCGAAGGCAGTCACCGAACCGACCGCCATCTTTGTTTTTACCCGAGTCGTGAACGGTGCTGGCTGGGTTGCGGTGACGACTCCAGCGGCCGGAATGGGAGAAACGAACGAGAAGAGCCTCCCGACGTCCCGAACGACTCGCGCGCGCATGCGCAGTGGCGTCGCCGATGCGTTGGAGGGCGAACCGTTCGTGTGGAAACGACCTGCTAAAACTCCCTATAGATGTACTCGTCCACGTCTGTGTGGTGAAAGCGTGTAATTTTTACTTTCTTTGGTTCATGAAAATTTTACCGATTAACTGCTGCTAAAAAGATCATCGCGATTAATGCATTAATCGATTAATCGGCAGGTTAACCGGTCAATTGCACAGCCCAATACAGATATAGAAAAAGAGACAGCTCAGCTCTTTTGGTTTTACGGCGTTGCCAACTCGGAACGCAAGAAGACGTGGGTTCGGCGTCCATGTCAGCTCCGGTAATGTAAGATCCATCGGATTGCATTTGTAATTAATTGTGTTGTATGTATGTTTATGCAGCCTGAAGTTAGTCAGCCCCGATGGGCGTTTGGTGTCTCAACTCTAGATGATAACATGTCATTGCAGTACAACCGGTAGCCTGGAATAAAATGCTTAGATGGGCCAGTTAGTACATCATGGAAAATAAGCGCCAAAGGAACACGGACAAAGAGTAGAATAACAACGACACAGGGCGCTCGCCAAAGGCACACGGACAAAGAGTAGAATAACAACGACACAGGGAGTCGTCAACGTGCTCCAAGCAGTATTCCGAACACGACTGGACGCCGGTACGATGCTGATCCAGATTGAAACGGTTAGGGTTAGGCATTGAACCCAGGATCCTTGAACCCAGGATACTTGAAACGTGTGGACGAAGCATAAGCTAAAAGAAGACGAAGAGAAGTGCATCTACAATAATAGAAGAAAACAAAGATATAGAAGCCTCTGGAGATGATGTCTCGACCAAACGGTGAGCCACTCGGCTTCTTCTTAATATTTTATTACGTACAGGAGAGAAATAGATAAAGAAAAAACTCCTGTGGCTCTCCTGAGTCTAAATAGATATCAATATCAATCATTATTATACCTAATCTTTGCAGTGATTCAAGGAATCATTAGCGTTTTCCATTTGAATTTTAAAAACTGCCGATGGCCGACAAACGTCCAGTTCACCTTAAAAAGATAGAGAGATAGAGAGAAAGAGAGAGAGAAATAAAAATAAAGAGAAAGAGAAAGGAAAAATAAAGAGAGAGAGAAAGAGAGGAGAACTTTCTTGGCCGGTGGGGTCGGTGTTTCAGTCCATAGCTGCTCTCGCAGTCCACATCCAGGGCTGCCCGGATAGTAGTCGCACAAATATCGTAATTTCGGGGATCGCAAAGCTTGATGACACTATCCTGGGAATCGCATTGCTGACAATGCCAACAATGCGATCTTCAGAGTTCGTCATTTAGTTTTCGCGGAGGAAGAAAACGTCCGCCTTAAACTAAAAAAATCACGGCAGAGAAAAAATTTTAGTGGCGTTGCGTACAAGCATACGCGGGTCTCAAGTAGTGCCAGCAACCTGGTGTAAAGAAAGAAAGACTACTACCCGATATTGTTCCATCGCCCCTTTAAGATCACCGTTCATCACGACTGCTGTTGGAACAAGACGGCGCAGCCTGCATTTTGAGGGGCGCACCGTTTTGCAGGGTTTCGACAACCATGAGGTAACACTTCGCCATCGTGCGTACACACTTAGGTTGAATTCCATTCGGAAAACTTTAGACGAAACAGTGCGAATTCGCACGCGCGAATTAGCTTTGCGATCGTTTACCGAAAAAAAAAAGAATAAGCGGATACCTATTGTGTTATAACTAGGCAGTACCAGTCGAAACAACAACGGAATAGTGAAAAATGTCTGCGCGGCATATCTCGTCCGGCAAGGATTACATGCTTTTGTGGCATACTTACGTAACATTCAGGCACCCATTCAGGAGGGCGACAGTGACTCTCCCTGAATTCCTTCTTTCCGTTCGAGCTGAAGGAACAGCCTCCTCCTTGGGCGGGGGAGGTCTGAGAGCAACACCGCCCAGGGACCCGCCCTTGTGGGGAAAGGAGAGAGCGCGAAAGGGAATGAAGAGAAGGAAACTGAGAACCGGTTTTCTTCCCAACAAAAGATGATTTTGTAGGTCAGTCCTTTAAGATAAAAAGGGAGATCGAGTGAAAGACTGAAAGAACAAAATAGAATAAAGTAATAAACCGGAGCGAGTTGGTCCACATTAGACATGGAAAAACCCGAAACGCAGAAAGAAAAAAGGTGACAACGAGGAAAGGCCGCAGTCAGTGCGAACTGCCCACTCCTTTACCTAAAACGAAATCCCGGCTACGCGGGGTCTGGGTACTTTGTTCCGACGCCACCTGGAAGAATCAAGGCCCGCGAACATCCTCCCTTCCTCCATAAAAAAGTGATCACGGGTGATTTGGAAGCAAAGCCCGACGCCGAGTAAGTTCTTCGACGCGCTAACTGGGCACTATAGGACCAGCCGAACGCATACTCGTGTCCAATCTGTGGCTTTGCTCGAGCTCACTGCCGCGACGTCTGAAATTCTAGTGCACAGGCTTTGATTATTCGGGGCGTTTGTACGGTGGGACCTTATGGAAGCGCGTATAAAAACAGGACGCGGATGAAATATGTTGCTGGCTGCGCAGTCCTACTTCGTCCTTTGAGCTCCGCTTCACGGCTTGCGCTATAGTGGCGTTTCCTGAATGCATTGCCGCCGCAGCATTTTCCGTTAACATGACATGCAACGTGAACGCCGACGATCGGAAGATGACAACAATGTCGCGTGAGTTGCTAAGACACGAACGTTGCTGGCGTCATCGCCTGTTACCGCGCCGCAAAGATGAAGCCGCAGACAGCGGAAGTGAGCAATAGCACGCGAGATTACAACGGTGGCATTTACTGGGATCAGTTGCTGTTGTCGAGGCCGCCATAAAGACGACGACGCTGGAGTGGCACGCCGAAGGAGAAGCACCGCGAGATGATTGCACGGTGCATTTATTGGCGCGGAAGGCGCATCAGTTTATTGGACGAGACAGCGCGATTGCTGCATTCAGGTCTTCGCTGGATCTTTCCGCGAACTTTACAGAGAGATGGGTGCCGCGCGAATACGCCGGCCTGCAAGAAGTCGTTTAGAACGTTACCATAACTGACGTAATGACATTGATTACTCCTGCTGCCGTGGCGGCTGACGGCCCTGTCACAAATATCCTCCGCATTGTTAAAGGTCTCAAAATGGGCTGTAGATTTTGGCGTCGCGGTACGAAATCTACAATGCGCTTCAGCGCGCCTTCTCTCCTGAAAACATGAAGTGAAATGAAAATTTTCGAGGCCGGAACCAGAGGGAAGATGAGTTTCTGACGCCCAGGTGTCTCCACCGGTTAGTGCCTGGTCGAGAAAGTACAGGTTAACGGCGAGGCGTCTTCGCGATAGCCGTTTCCGTCACCGCGATGGCGGACCGTTCTGGTTTCAGCGTCACTAACCCGAACAGCAGCACCGCCGGTACCCATTGGCCAGGCCCACTGTTCGGGCTACGGTACTGCGCGCCCGAATATTCCAGTCGTTCCTGAATGCTTAAAACGGCTTTACCATCGCCCGCCCAACAGCATTGCCCATTCGCGACGCCACACCACTGAATGACGGCTTACCCAGTGTGTCTGGCATGATTCATGAGCTGACAGGGCGCATGCTGAACCGTCTGTACCGAGATGCGTCCTGGGCACCGCATTGACTACCTTCCACCGCACGAGGTCACGTGGCGATCCATCCATCGCGACGGTCTGGACACCAGAGCCAGATAGCCCATGCGCCGAAGCAAATAATCGAATATAAGGTTGAACGTCATGACGCCCGCCTGAGCATTTCAGCCGCCGAGTGAAAACCGCGCTCTCGGCATTCTATTACGAGCTATCCGGGGCTGTTCCTCGCATCACACTTAACGAACCATACACCGGCTGACGCGCGACAACAACGCAATCGTGACCGGCATACGGTCGTCTGAGAGGTCAACAAAACAGTAACATGCGCAACAGTGAGTTGCCGGGTTTCGGTAATGACGCCGTCCCTGATGACGAGAGCCTGCCGCGAATTTGGCCGCCTGCACCCTTCGTTCTCTCTTTATCCCATAAGTGCCATGACGCATTCGAGTTGATTTGCCAACTACAATAACAACGCGCCGGAGACGGCGTCTGAATGACGGTGCGCGCAGCACCACGCATCGCATGCCAAGACCGTATACTCAGTACTGTGATATTTATCGACGACCAGCAGGGCTATTTATTTTTGTTTCCTTAGATTTTTTTATCGTGACGACTACTCCACTGTGCGTCGACGTCTCCAGCGGAGATCCGGCAGTTTTAATAATAATTATTACGTCGTTTGAAGGGTTTTCTTTATGCTGCTTCGTTCCTGACGCCATACAAAATATGTTGAGAATACTTAGTACCACGTGAGCAAAAAGAAAATAAAAAAGTTGAATTATGATCGGATTGGTTTGTGGATTATTAAGTCCAATAAAATTAGTCCAATAATTCATTAGTACGATTATTTAGCTCCATTATTAGCATCTTTTGTGTGTATGCGTAAAATACAGCACCCAACGAGAAGACACGAGAAGAAACGCTGCAACTGCTTGACCATAAACCACTTTTGAGAAAATGCGCTGCAAGACAGGGACGGAGTAAGACAACAAGTAGACTATTTAATGTCACCAAACTTCCTGGGCGGAGAACACTTGCGGTATCAGTATCGTTTTAGGCTTAAAAAACACGCCTGTGATTAATTGACGGCGGGACCAACTTTTTGAGTGTGCGCGTGATGTGTGTATATGCCACTTTTCCTTGTTGGCAAGAAACATTCACATGCGGACTAGGGGCTCATAATGGAAGAAAGCAATTAGCTCCTAGCTGTGTGGAGTTTTCGTGCCTATAATCTAAACAGAAAGAATATTTTTATGTCAGGAATGAAGCAGCATAAAAAGAATGTTCTTCAAACGACAGTAATAATTATTAAAACTGCCGATCTCCTGCGAGACGCTGACGCACAGTGAGAAGTTGTCACGATAAAAACGAAGAAACAAAATAAATAGCTTCAACGGTCGTCGGTGGCGTCATGAGTCCTCACCGAGTGCGGAGACAATTAGTTCTGGCATATTTATACGTATTGTGCATTCGTTATTTTCTTTTTCTTTTCTTACCACGTCGAATCTCGACGCTGGCACTCTACCTCCTCCGTCTCGACGCGCTGTTTGCCATTAATTTAACAAATCAGCTTCAAATAAAGATCGTGGCACTTCGCAGTTAGGAAAGAAAAACGAAAGGGAGATTTTTGAGTAGCCAGTGCGGCCAGAGTAGCACGGCCGCTCCTTCCAATGTTAAAGACGGCGTCCGCGCTGCCGGGAACTCCAACGGCTCCCTTCTCTATTTTGTTTTCGTTCACTTTGGTTACTTTATCTTGTTGCTGGGTTCTGACCGCTCTCTAACGATGCCGACCGCAGCAACCGTTCTGGTCACACGATTGGCGTTCTCTGTCACGCGATGGCGTGGTCCGAACTGATCGTAACCAATGAGTCCGTTAGAATGTCAGCCGCATGAGTGTATAAAACGGCGGATGAAATAAAAATAATAAATGCAAAGAAGCTTGCGCAAGTTTTCACTCGGCGCTTCATTCTTCCAGAGGCGAGCATCGCAGTGCGCATGGCGTTCAACTTGTGCCGTATGCCCATGACGCCAAGAAAGATCATCTTGAAGCAACTAATTTGCTATGCACAGCTGTTCCTGGGCCTGCCCTGGGCCTTGCGCGCAGTCCAGGATGCGACGTTGCGATGGCAAGCCGCGATGGTCCGGCTGTATTCATGATCTGCAGGATCGCTACTACGTCGCCGGTGCGGTGCGTGATGACGCGTGCGTACAGAGGAGCCGAGTCAGCTGTGTAGCCGCGGGGCTACGTTCTGCGGCAATGGAGCGTGCCCCTTTCGAAGCGATCGCACCCGGCGCTTCAACCTTGCGAAAATCATCCTCCGGTGCACAGAACCTACCGTGCGCCGTCATTCAGCGGCGGACTCGATATCGGGGCAAGACAGATTAACCGATTGCCGTATTGTCGGGCTGGTGCTGAGGCCAGATGCCGTTTCAGCCATTCAGGCATTGATTGGTGGCGAAGGCGCGACTGGTGGCCCAGCCGCGAAGTCGTTCTGGCGATGGTGCACCATCGCGGGTATTTAAGGCCCGGCCCGGGTTGTCGGCGGGCTGGCGGCGTGGCGGCAGTGGCGCTGTTTCTCCGTGCCCGTGGAGAGCCCGCGACGTCTGAGTACCCTGCCAGGGCCAATAAAGCCAGCGGGTCCGCCCTGAACAAGAATAATCACTGACTGGTTGGGCTGATGTTATCGCAAGCTTGCAGACGACGCCTGCTTCACGCTACCGTCACCGCCAACTGCGGGCTGCACTTTGTCGACCTGAACATCCGGTGCGCACACCAATAGCGGCGGAAGGGCACCTGGCCCAGTCAAAGCCAAAACTGTCCTTCCATCTGGACGGCAGCGATGAGCCAGCCATTTCACTGGTCACCTTGCAAAGTTCATGTTGCGGAGGAGAGAGGAAGGCGCGCGGAAACACTGATAGATTCCAGTCGCCTGTCGCCGCGCCGCCAAAATCTACAGCCTGACGCAGACAGGGACTCATAGGCAGTGAGGGGATGAGGATTCCCGGACGCGGCCCCGGTGACTTCGAGTGATTCCGCTGTGCTGAGCCGTCGCCCTTCGCGTGCGCCATTGGCTTTCATGCGCCAACCGCTCGTCAAGTGCTCGTTATGTCAGTTATAGGTTCTGGTAGTGGTCTAAGCGGCTTTTTCAGGGCCCCCTTGTTTTGTAAACGGAGCTGTGTTCTGTACGCGGCACCCGTGTCTCTGTAAAAAGTTCCCAGGAAAGATCCAGCAAAGGTATGTGGTCCCCAACTTGGATATCGCGTGTCATGATTCAAATAAGAATTGTTCTTGCTTATTTCGCGCCTTCCAATAAATGCCGCCGTTGTGAAGTCGTCTCGCGGTGCTGGGTACGCCTCATTCGCCTGTCAGGCATGCGCTTCAGCGTCGTCGCCTTTGGGCTGGCGGCGCATCGGCAGCAGCCTTTGATCCCCAATAAATGCACGCTGTAGGCCGTTATCGCGGTGCTGTTGTTGGCCTGTCGATCGCCGTCGGCTATGTAATCTCTAGTGCGTCGTCGTTCGCTAGCTGGCGCGGCGGCGAGGCGGCTGATCTGGACATACCGCGTTCGGTCAGCGCTCGTGGACGGCGTTGCAGCTGGCGCCGCCGTTGCTGCACTCACGACGGCGGGTAGCGCAACTCGACCCATTTCGGCGTTCGTTGCCGCGTGACGGCGAGGAACGGTCGAGCAGCTCGTTGTTGCGTGAAGCGTAGCGGCGGCAGCGAGCAGCCAGGTGGCAGCTCTAAGGTCTGCCGGTACGCTTTTCAATGGGCGGAGAACAGGCAAGGGTTCGAAATAAGGACTCTAGCGTCAGGACGCTGCATTTCTCCAGCGCTCTATAGAACTGACGAGCCTTGCACGAAAAGCATGTTTTTTAGACCGGAGTTTGGACATAGTTTTTTTACCCCAACATGGGTCTACAGTATCAATGTGTGATTATTCTATAGGTGGTGTTATTAAATCTAGTGGTCAAAAAGTTCAGGTAGCGAAATGCCCCTCGAATTAAATCTTCGAGAATACACGAGCGCTATGTGTCGGACGCGCTGATTGCATCCCGTCGTTTTCTTTATGGTAAAAATTTCCAGAATCTGTAAAAGTTTTTTCACACAATATACACCGAAAAATGAAGATCAACTATCAGAAAACATCAGCATCTACAATAATTTTATCGTCATGAGTGAACACCTGACACTTGTCATAGTTTTCTTTAAAAGTTAAGTGATGGATATAAGTGTAATAGAGCGTCAGGTATTCCAGTGCTTCCTACACCCCGGTGTATCCTTAATTCTTTTTTATTCATATAGGAGAACTAAATTTACTGCGGATTGTTTGCAGTTACATGGGATCATGTTACTTCGCGTCGCAATGTTGTATGTAATACGTTCTTCATTTGAAAGTAATTGTAGTAACTTGCCTGGGTGTATAGACCATTTTGGGAATGTTAGTACCTAGATTCACCAAAATGCAAACCTAGGGCGGTTTCTTCTTTGGCTTTCCACTACTTCACAAATCTTCATAGGTGGAATGAAATGGATGTGTTTGCTATGTAGATAGTTGGTAAGCATAGTCGTAATGATATAAATTTATTGTTCAGCAGGCCATTGAAGCTCTTCATAATGCTCATATGGTTATAATTTTGCTCTTTGCTCCTATATGTCACTTTGGTTTTCCAAGATATAATCTACTCTTTCTATTTCAGTTAATACCCGAACGTCCAGATATCGAGACAAGGAAGAAGTGTTCTAAAGAATACAAGAAACCCAATTAGGTGTTCTGATCGTCGTACTTAAGGTAATCAAAAGGGAGGGTCATCATTTACGTATTCAGGTGTCTTCAAAAGGCGCTGATGTGTTCACTTTCAAAGTAAATATTGTCAAGTGAGGTCCTTGGGAGTCGAAAGCTACGGTCCGACCTTGCAGTGCAGGAAATATATGATGAACATCATGAACCAGAGCTCGACCTTGAAACAATTTCAAAATTTGTGGGCAACCGCGTTGGATGTGACTGTCTAGCATATTTTCTAAAATGATATATGATATATTTGATGCTGTTGTATACAATCGCGCAGAAGAAGTGAAACGGACAAAGTGCCATGGAAAAGGTATGCGTTTGTACACCGTTTGTAAAGTTGTGGGGAGGCCCCATTAGATGTATACTGAAGCTCTTGAGGATATCTAAGAATGATACTGGTTTGTCTGCACAAAGAGCACAGGTAACTAGCTTGCTCGACAAGAGGAATTGCATTGCATGGAATATAATCCTCAAATCTGTTTCAAGATCTTCTACTAGTTTAGACCAATTACTCTCCGAGAAAACGAAATGAAATCGCTTTTTCAGAATTTGAAGTTCAGAATCCTAAAAGGGAAAAAGACATGAATTATCAGCAGATAAACTGCAGCCTTTTATTGATCCCATGTAATCGCTTTACTAGGCATGGACACTACTGTTAATTAAATAAATTAGAAGATGATGAAGCGGCATTATAAATCATGTCTTGGTTTCTTTCAGATATGTGATGACCCGCTTGTTGCTATGAGTGAACTTTGCCACTCTTTAACTCAAATATGTACCAGTATGTAGTAATTCCATATCAAACCAATTAGAAATACCATTGCAGTTTCAAGACCACGTTAAAAGAGTCTTTATTCGCTACATCGACCTTTCACAGCATTCAGAGATGCCGGAACAACGTCCTTGTCGCCTGGGAAGTTCTTTCGCCAACTGGCTCCGCTGATATCCCCCTCATCGCAAATATTTATTCGAACAGTACTAAATCTGTACTTATGTTTGTTGCCGTCATCAATGCCATGGAAGTGCTAGCGTTATCTCGCATTTGAGCATAGTTGTCGATTGAGTGTGGCATATGCGCAACGAATGGTCATGCTGGAAGGCATTCGTTTCGTTCTTAAGGATCAAAATCCAATCTGGCGATGCCGCCTTGTCGTCGCTCTCATGCAAGTGTAAGCAATACCAGCAGGGATACCTTACGCACCGGGATCAATAAGCCAGTAATGTATTCTACGCAACGTTACCCGGATGTTGGAGACAGTTTTCTGTCCTTGTCAGGTATTGAACGAAATACAGTAGCGGTGTGCATCCGAGATAAAGAACATTGTATTCCATCTCATACCCGCCAGCACGCCTTCACCTTCTTATCAAGATCATTATGCAAGCCAATATATGGCTGCCCGTGGCAAATTAATGGACCCGAGGCTTAAATTGAGGTCACGCAAAGGTGGGCACGAGATGATGCGCACCTTTGACGACGGCAAGTTTGTGATGCCACGGGGATAAACTCACTATCGTAATTGCCCGGCAGTATTTTTGAAAACCAGACACTCTGCTTATGAGGTCACACCAGACGGCCATCCGACGCCAGGCAAGTTGGTTAATTCCACCCTCGACTTCAGAATAGCAATACTTTCCTTTGCCTTCTCGTCCGTTTCAAAGCGTGTTCAGGAACATCAACAATAAGGTGCTTCCAGTTTGCCCCGCCGATTCCAGTGCTCTTCTTCATTTCACGTCAACAGTGCCGTTCAGTAAGCCAGCAAATTTCAGCATGCCACTTCAACAACGCTGCAACGTCCCCTCATGAACTTTGACGCGTTTGCTAATGTGACCAGTGTCTCAGAATTCGCCCATGAATCCTGCAAATAAATGTAGTTTCGGCCTGGAGATTTCAGTACCTATGTGAAAATTGACTATGTAGTAGGTAGACCTTTAGAGTCCAAGGTAAGTAACGACACGGTAATTTCATTACTTTTCAAGTAATTTTGTAATAGCCTTGTTGAATTTTTTTTGCTTAAGTACTGTAAATGCACCTTGTTACAAAATGTTACAATTTGATTACTTTATTACCTAATACTTTTAAGCAAATATTAGCATAATGCGTCACTTGTGCAATACTGGTACGGCATTCAGCAGCATGTGCAGCAGAAAGTTCAGCAGTAGAAAATGATTGTAAAGGGGAGAAATAAGTCGAAAATAAAACACAATTTCAATGACCGGTCACTAGAATCACTAGAAAAACGGAAAAGTTTGTACAAATATAGGAAATACAATGATCAAGTAAGACAGCTTAGAGTCGGCTCGTCTTCCATCGTATTTTTCTTCTCCCGCAGGGAAGTTTCTGTGTTTTATTTGTTCTTTGCTTCTCATCTGTTTCTACCTTTTTTCCAACCTATTCAACGCCTCCCGCCACCCGCATGCCCAGAAGAAGCGGTCGTCCATACTTCCTCGATTCGCGGAACTCACAAATTTCGCGTAACATACTATGTAGCCTCATGACAGGGGGTTGAATTTTTGTCTTTAATGTGCGCTTACCTTCAGCTATTTTGTTCTTAGCACGCCTGAGGCACGGCTGAAAAAGCGCCCGGTGCGAGGCTGTATAATTACCCATGAGGGTACGGATCACAATTATTTTGTCACTTTGGGTACAGGTCGAGTCCACCTTCAGCCTCTTACAGTCAACTGTCATGGGGCAGGGGGGAAGGCCCGAGGGAGTGCTGATAGAGAGAGAGAGAGACCGCAAAAGCAGATCTCATTGTTTCTTTTGTGAGACTGATGGCCACCAGTTTCTGTCGCCCTCTCTATGCCTCCCCTTTGGCCTCCACGGAATATTACATGGGTGAGAACCGGAGGAATGATCGATGTAACCCGTAATCCTTTCACTTTTCTGACTGGTCGAGCTAACGCGGAGTGTCTGTCGTCTCCATGGTGATCTCTTGATGAGATGTCAAACGTCATTACGAAAAACGGGAAAAAAGACAACACATTACTACTATTAGCAAAACAATAAACGCTAACCTAGGGAAACAAGCTGGGCCACCTGCATTCTGCAGTGGCTATACACCGTAACGTTAAACCAAGTTTTTCTTGTGAATAACAGGCGAAATACCCGAGTTAAAAAGGGCAGTTTTCGTAGATCGCTTTAGCTTCACCATTCCAGGGGGATCATTTCCGGAGGCTGTAAGCTAGTGGGATGGCGATGTGCTTTGCAGCTAAAAAGTTTTGTCGCTTTAAATGCGAACGGAGTGCACTTACGCTCTTTTCTCTTAAAGCAGCAATATTTTATTTTTACAATGACTACCATAATACGGCCGTAGGTAAAATAAAAAAGAAAGGCAAGGGCTATTTTTTTAAATATCAAAATATTTAAAAATATTAAACGTGGCAATTGTAACGTAACGAGTAGCAATTCGTTACTTTTCGGGAAAGCAGTTCTGTTGCATCTATTACAATGAGTGCCTGGTAATTTGTAATATAATCATTATATTTTTCGCGATTTATATAAGTCTGGTAGGGGTGAACATTCAGCACCAAGACAAATTTTTCTATATTTATTTATTGCCTCCTTAGTTTTTAATAACAAAATCACAAAGGTTAAAATTGATTTAGAAAACTTCAACCACATAAAATTATTGATATTTGGAATACTAAAGATAAGCTCATTACCGAATAAAAATGAAGAATATGCTACTACTCTCCTACTACAATAAAATTATGTGTTCTTTCTACGCGTAAAAAAGGAAGGATAACCTCGCGGTGTTGATATTCAAATGTGCTGAAACGAGAACACTGAAACTGAACTTATTTAGGGGAGGAATCAGTCTACAGTAGGAATGTCACGGAAGCCGCCCGACCATCGGGTGACTTGGTTTGCGAACGCCGGAACCAGATAGGTATCGACCGGCTCTTTCTAACCCACCCGCCATAGAACGATGCGATTAACAAATTGTTAGTTTTTGGCGCTATGTGAGCTATCGCCAGCAAGGCAGGCAATGAAAGTCGTTTGCCAATGGCAAGTCAAACCACCAAGCAAAAAACAGATATCTCTCTTTAAAAAAAAAACGAAAAAACGGTAAACTTGAAAAAAAAAGGAAGCGAATAGGGCAGTGGTGCTGGCAATACATTAAAGGGACGCCCAATTCCACTGACCCCGGTGTCTCAATGAAATCATAAACTCCCGGGCAGCAACGATTAGCCATTGTGAAGCAACACCGAAAAACGACGCAAAATGCGCTGCGCTTACGGTGTCCTGCAGTTTCTGCTTCTGCCTGCCGAGGGCTTCCAGGCCTTCAAACAGCGCCGATTTCGTACGTGACATGTCAGGAGACAGGTTTTTAGCAAAACCGCTGCCGTGTTCGGCGCACCGCACTACCGAACCCTTGAAGCGCGCTTAAGCGCGCGCCCTGCGGTCATGGCGGCTCACCCAGGCGCGCGCTGCGCCATGCCTAAAGCGTCTGCTCGGCACGGGTGCGGCAATGGGAACACGGTAACGGTTTGCTAAAAGTCCCACATGGACCTGACACGCAGGGCGCTACTGCTTTGGTATAATAAAAGGTTCACATCGTTGACCAGACAGGCGGGTATCGCCCCGTCTTGTTGTTGTTCCTGGCCGCCCCTGCCGTTTCCTCGGAGCAATGCGTTGGGTTGAGATTGCAACAGCACTATGTTACGGGTAGCGTGCCCTCAATGGCCTTCTGTTTAGGGTGATGCCACCCTTTGTAGTACCCGATGCCGACAGCACGCGTCACTCGAGAAAATACAAAGAAATCAGCAAAAACAAAAAATGTCGCCAGCACAAAATAAGCACGAGCGCGCAGGGGACACGCTCTTTCACGTGCTTCAGGAACAAAAATGAAAAGTAGAATTGGAA